>CAKAKR010059713.1:6717-44379 GCA_916700685.1 Adelosebastes latens
TTAAGGGACTCGGGCTTGGCTGTGTCAAAATGGCTCGCTAGCGCCCCCTACAAAGTTGGAAATATTGAGCCCCTCATTCAGGTTTCACCTACATATATGAAATTTGGTAGGCAGATGTAACATGTGAAGAAGCACAACAAAGCCTCTTAGAGGTATACCCAAAACCCAACAGGAAGTGAGCCATTTTTAATTGGATGTTCCATTTCTTACATATTTTTGTCAGCTGCGTCCCCTAAAAATTAGAGCCCGAGCACCTACAACGTTGGGCAGCGAAGGCCCTATTGAAACTAACGGAATTAGAATTATTTTTATTCTTCAAATGAATCGCATTTTTGAGAGTCTTAATGTGCTCGGAGAGTTGTTAAACTTTCACATGTGGTGAAAAATTTGTTATTTTAAGGGTCTCGGGCTTGGGTGTGTCAAAATGGCTCGCTAGCGCCCCCTACAAAGTTGGAAATGTTGAGCACCTCATTCAGGTTTCACCTACATATATGAAATTTGGTAGGCAGATGTAACATGTGAAGAACCAAAACAAAGCCTCTTGGAGGTATACCCAAAACCCAACAGGAAGTCAGCCATTTTGAATTGGATGTGCCATTTTCGCCCATTTTTACTGTTTTACAGGCCGTATACTTTAACAAACTCCTCCGACAGATTTAATCAGATCAACTTTAAATTTGGTCAGTCACATCTCAAGAACTTTGTGATCACAAAAAGTCAACAAACTTTTGCATTTTCATGCAATTCTGGTGATGTGGCATGGTGGCAAAAAAGCGTCTTTTGCCATAAAACAGGAAGTTGTTGTAACTTCAGCATACTTTGTCAAATCTGCTCCAAATTTCTCAGCCATGATAACGGTCCAGGCCTGACGACATATACATGCCAATATAGACTGATAGTCCCGCCCCTAAATTTTAGCCACGTCCTCTTTCATAACTCATGAACCGTTTGTCTCGTGGAAGGTATCATTGCACTCAGCAGAGAGTTCCTGTTTCATTGCTGTGTTAAACTCCACCCCCTACACTTCAGCCCCACCCCTTTCATAACTGCTGAACCGTTTGTCGTAAACTCTCGTGGAAGGTATCATTGCACTCAGCCGAGAATTCCTGTTTCATTGGTCTGGGCTATCCCCGCCCCCCTACACTTTAGCCACGCCTACTTTCATAACTCAGGAAACATTTCTCGTAGACACAGTCTAGTGCACTGGGCACTTACCTGTTGGTGCGGCGACTGTAGCCTTTTGTCGGGTGCAGATGTCATCAGATGGTGCAAAACTTTTACCGGCCATTCAAACCCTTGACCGCAACACGTTGCAGTATGTGGGTCTTCGTAACATTTGTGAGCAAGTGTTTGTGTCTGAGTGTGTCTGTGAGTGAATGTGTGTGCGCTGGCAACAACACAATAGGTGTGTGCATCTAAGATGAGAAGTTGGATGAGAGGAAGTGAGAATGATGGACTGAAAGGGTACGAGATAAAAGGTAAAAGAAACACACACACACATACAGAGACAAGACAATAACAAGTCAGTGGCGTTTGTGACTCTTCGGGGAAATGCCGTAATGTGTTTTTTTTCCACTTGCCTACCGCTGATCTTTTCATCTCCCTTCTTTTCTTTTTTCCTCCAGTAGATTCCCACCGTGGCCCCAGAGTGAGAGTGGATATGAAACCGTCAACAACTTGTCATGGACCCGTACACCTTTTGTTCAGCTGTCAGTGCACACACTCACACACACACACACACACACAAAGAAACACACAGTCACTTGCTCACTGACTCGCATACTCACACAAATACACACATCTTCAAGTTTATCTCCCATTTGCTTCCACATGAATGCAACCAACGCAACCAGAACAAATGACCTTTCTTTGTTAAATACACGCATACGTCCCGCATGCATGATGACTCTCTCTCTCTCTCTGGAATAGAGATTTGTTCACGCATAGCCTATATTGTATAAAAAAACCTGAAATATTCCTTTATATTGTGTTTCAACAACACTAAATTGTAATTTATTCACTTTCTGCGAGACTAACTTGTGGCAAACAGGTTTCATTACTTTCTTAATATTGGATTTCAATAAGGAGAAGAATAAAATAAAATAAACAATATTTACAAGAAAAGAATGTTTGATTTTGCAATTACTATTACTTATTATGCACATGCATAACTGGGGTCAGTGGGACCCCAATCAGTGAGAAGGCCAACATCAACAGAACATAAGGGTTAAAGGAATAGTTCAGGTTTTTTGAAGTGGGGTTGTATGAGGTACTTGTCCATAGTAGGTGAGGTGAGGTGTGACTAACAGTAGATGACGGTTGGCACGCCCCCAGCATCGAGAAACAGACAGGAGCACCGACACCGGAGCAAAGCAATACATTGCTGTGGACGGGGACGGCAGAAAAACGTATTTAAGCCACCTAAAAGAAAAACTCACCTAAGAAAAAATCAATATCCGTTTAAGTGTACGCTATGTGTAGAATATTTTCATCGTTTTATCTTGCCATCAGAAAGCCCTTTCCTTCTGCTTTCAGACGGGGAACTGAACTAAAAGTGACACTTGTCTATGCTCTCTCCAAAGCCAGCAGGCTCAGATAACTAGTTCAGATTCTGCAACTACCATCTATGCAGATGACACAGTCATGTACTCCTGTGCCCCCACCGCAGAGACAGCATTTTCTAACCTGCACACTGACTTTAACACCCTTCAACATGCTCTGTCGGATCTGAAATCCCTCACTCTGTGGAGGTTACAACATTGGTACATTTTAGTCTATAAGATCATCGCTGGCAAACTTCCGATTTACTTAAACCGGAGGTTTGTAATTCTCCAAAACAGTTATAATCTAAAGTCACATAAATGGGTTCAGTTTAAAGTTCCTTCTATCAGTACAGAAGCTGGCAAAACAAGCCTGTCCCACTACGGTCCTGGTCCTGGAACGATCTGCAGGCCAAGCTTAAACTTGAGAGCCTTATCTCTTTAAATTATTTTACACATGAAAAACATGCTGCCCTGTTAATGCACTGTATGATGATGTAATGTATTTTGTCGTACCTATTGTTGCTGTCGTAATTTTGCAACCAATTTTCACATTTTCTGAATTCAAACTAATCACTGGATCTCTGTATTTTTTTCATTTTTTTTTTCATTTTCAAAAATAAAAGAAATCCGCTCCTGCACTGCCCT
Source organism: Adelosebastes latens (assembly GCA_916700685.1). Classification (NCBI taxonomy): domain Eukaryota; kingdom Metazoa; phylum Chordata; class Actinopteri; order Perciformes; family Sebastidae; genus Adelosebastes; species Adelosebastes latens. The sequence continues at coordinate 9,906 of CAKAKR010059713.1, forward strand.
TAACTCTCATATTTTCCTTTTATTTGTACTCCGACCTCTCCCAGACAAAACCTGGCAACCTGACCGGTTTCTCAAATGTACCACCCCTTTTTTTTTATTCCAGGTTCTTCTGCAGTATCAAAGGGAAAGCGTCTGAGCATCAGGTGTTTTCCTCTCAACTCCTCTCTGCACCTCTCTTCTTTTCTCCTCCTGACTCTTTCAGCTCTGTGGGAGTGGTAGTACTAACACTGGCAGCACAGAGAACAAAGCTTTGCCGAAACATGTTGGTTTTACTAAGAAACCAGAGCTGCTGCTTAAAATTCCTTTTCCCAGTGTTACTTATCAGTGGGTTAGGTTGTGCCGGAATACTTTCTTACATTTTGCCTAGTAGCTGCTGCTGTATCAAAACTAATATCCAGCTCACAATCGATGCACAGTGCATTAAACACCAAACCATGGGTCTACACGCTTCTCATTCCAAAGGTCACAAGAAGCTTTTAAGATGATTTATGGGGGATTTCTCCCAACATCAATAACACGTAGGAGCCAGGAACCTATGCCTAATGTATAGCCTCCTTAATCTGTCTTCCTCTTAAGTGTCTTCTGACATGTTGCAAGGCATAAATTATGCAAACATGGCTGTTTTTATGTTAAACTAGATGTGGGGTTATTTATTGTGGAGAGAGGGATATTGTCTAAACAGTAAGCAGATTAGCATCAATACATTTCTTCATCACTTCCATTCATCGACCTGGCACAAAACCTTATTTTTTTAAAGGGTAACTTCTATATGTTTCAACCTGGACCCTATTTTCCCATGTTGGTGTATCTAAATGACTAATAGGGACAACAATTTCTGAAATTTGTCCAGTATTGAGGGAGAACGCTGTAGACGGCATGCTGCTCATGGGCTGCAATGTAATCCTATTGGGGCAAGCTGGCACCATCATTAATGTCCACTAAAAGTGTTTGTTTTTGCTCAGATTTTTATTATAAGTGTCTGACTTCAATGAGAAGTCTTGTTCTGAAATCTGGTGAGGTGACACGTTGCCGGAAGACAATGGTTGAATAGTGGAATACATCCGTAGTGGAAAAACGAGTTTGTTGTGTTGGAGTACAGAAAGCGCAGCTTAGTGTTATCTAAAAGATTTCCAATGTCATGGCTGAATATTTAGATGATTTTGACAATGTGGACTAAGCATGGGATGCTTTAGGGCGTGGCTACCTTGTGATTGACAGGTTGCCACCATGGCGTTGTCCGGTCTGGGAGTTGTCCACGTCTTCGTCTTACAACAGTTCATGAAAGTTACAGTAATTGTAACATTTTAATCACCTAAAAAGCTTTATTCAGCATTTGGTTGTACTTAGCTCCACCTTCTCGTGTCACTTCGGTTGCAAAAAAACAAGATGGCGAAGGCCAAAATGCAGACTCGAGGCTTCAAAACTGTAGTCCACAAACCAATGGGTAACGTCACAGTGACTATGTCCACTTCTTATATACAGTCTAAGATGGGAACATCATTTTTATGAGACCGGGCTGGATAATCTTACCTTCTTGCATCATCTCACTTCTTATATTTGCTCATTTTCAAAGCATTTTTCTTCATCTCTCCTCATCCACTGTCTATTCTCTGCACCTTACAGTTTCTCAAATCAAGTCCTGTACTCCTGTTGCTCCCATTCTGACCTCCTCTCCTCTTCGCTGGCATACTTTTATTTTTTTAAAGCCTCTATAAAGCATCAGCCTTTTATGATTGTTCCAGAAGAGCTCTTTTTGATGTTATAAATCCTTATAAAAGGTTTATACGGTACCATGCTCAAATCATCCTACTTCTACAAACAACCCATATAGAAAGGTGGTTCCTGATGCCCTACACTTAAATGGTCCTCACATAGAGCTGTAAGGGAGTGGTCAATCATGTCCCTAAGAACTCAGATTAGTTGGTTTTCATTGCCAACCGAGGACCAGGATGCATTGCCACTGCTGTAAAACACCATTTATAAAAGATGTATACAAAAGTCTACATCAACACTGTTAAAAAAAATACCACAGTGTACCACTTTAAACTCTTTTATAAATGGGGTTAAATGGGTATACTGTAAGTGGGTTCTTTGGGCAATTATGAGTCCTATATGGGACATGGTTAATGTCAAGGAACTCGGAATAGAAAGTCATTAGGGGCACTCATACTTAAAGCTCACGTCCTGCTGCTTTCTGTCTGGTGGTTAACGAGCCATGACTATCATGGAGGGTCACAAACCTGCAGAGCGCCGGCCCTTTAAGACTACCACTGAGAATGTATTAGGGCCATGGACCCTTATCTGATATACGGCCTGATCCCATGATGGGCCCCACAAGGGAAGACTTCCATTGTTGATTTATAACTTAATATTAAAGGACCAGTGAGTGGCATTTAGGAGAGATCTGTTGGCAGAAATGGAATATAATATTAAGAATAATAATATTCTTTAGTGTATAATCACCTGAAAATATGAATTGTCGTGTTTTCGTTAGCTTGGAATGAGCCATTTATATATACATATGGAGCGGGTTCTCTTCCCGGAGCCGACCGCCATGTTTCTACAGTAGCCCAGAATGGACAAACCATGCACTGGCTCCAGATAGGGCCATTCACGTTTTCACTAGGGCTGTCGTTAGATTAAAGTATTTAATCGCGATTAATCACAAACTAATCGCACATTTTTTCATCTGTTCAAAATGTCCCTTAAAGAGAGATTGTCAAGTATTTAATATTCTTATCAACATGGAAGTGAGCAAATATGCTTGCTTTATGCAAATGTATGTATATATTTATTATTGGAAATCAATTAACAACACAAAAAAATGACAAATATTGTCCAGAAACCCTCACAGGTACTGCATTTAGCATAAAAAATATGCACAAATCATAACATGGCAAACTGCAGCCCAACAGGCAACAACAGCTGTCAGTGTGTCAGTGTGCTTACTTGACTATGACTTGCCCAAAACTGCATGTGATTATCATAAAGTGGGCATGTATGTAAAGGGGAGACTCGTGGGTACCCATAGAACCCATTTTCATTCACATATCTGGAGGTCAGAGGTCAAGGGACCCCTTTGAAAATGGCCATGCCAGTTTTTCCTCACCAAAATTTAGCGCAAGTTTGGAGCGTTATTTAGCCTCTTTCACGACAAGCTAGTATGACATGGTTGGTACCGATGCATTCTTTAGGTTTTATAGTTTCATGTGATGCCAGTGTCTTCCCTCTAGCTTTAAAACTGAGCCCGCTACAACCTAAAAACTTTGACAGCCCTAGTTTACATGCCCCCACACACACACTTGTGAAAAGCCCAGTCTGCTGATCAGTCAACCGAACCAAACTCTTTGGACCAGTCCAGCTCCAGCTCTAACTAGATTTGTTTGAGGGCGGGTAAAAATTGCCGCTAGGCAGATATTATGCAAACGTGTTACTCGTTACGGAAGAAAAGGCGGGACTTCAAGCGAGGCATTTCAGGCAGTCCAGGAGCAGTGTTTCTGTGGGGGAGAGTGATTCCAAAAAAGCATGATAGGTCCCCTTTAAGTGATTTCTCTGCAAAATATACGCTTGAAAAGATGGTCGAAATATTCCATCGCACACTCCAGATTGAGAAATAAAACACCATAATTTCTGTGAATGAAACGGTGCTTCATAATTTTCTCTATATAAACCACTATTTTAAACAAGTTCTTTTTTGTACTTGTGCTCACTTTTTCTTGTGCTCACTTTTTCTTGCCTTCATCGACCAAATCTTTTCTGTTGCCTCTCTGTCCTCACCCCTCCCCCCTTTTGAACTCCTCTCTCTTTTCGTCTCAACTCACCTCCTCCATCTTCTGTGGACACTTAGCTCTTCTCCTCTCTTGACCTGTATCTGTGCTCTATTCTTTTTTCCCCCCCGTGTTCCCCTGCTCTGTGTCTGTCTCAATCGTGCCATCTTTCATTTTCATCTCGTCCCATCTCCTCCTCGCTCTGCTCTCGCTGCGAAAGAAAAAGTGCCTATTTAAACAAGTGATTTAGTCTGGGAGTGAGTCAGTCATATTCTCAGCGATGCGTTCAGGCTCCTCTGCTTCATGGGACAGGGAAAATGTGGGTGTTGAAAGTGGATGAGTAACACCCCTTAACTAACAACTATCGACATTCCCTTGAGCAAGGAACTGACCTTCCGTCTGCAACTCCATTGGCGCTGCTCAGAGGTCAACAACACAGAACTGCGGCTGCATTGAGGAACTCTCAGAGGTGAATGCGCGTAAATGCATGAATTTGAAGCAGGGTATTGGATGAAAACACTCCTGGATGAATGACGGTTTTGAATGTAAATGAGATAGTTTGGAGTTGATGTGGAGACACAGATAAAAAAGAAAGTGTGTGAAATGGGAAAGAAATTGAGATGGAACCTTTGGGATACCTAACCACCAATACGTCAAACAGAGGTAGCAGTTAACAAGAAACGTAAAGGCTTCAGAGCAAAACTAGAGATAAAATGAATCGTGAATCATGAGCCCAACATAAATGTTGGAAAGAGGGTGATATAAAACAAAAATAGATCAATCAAATTTGAGGTCTATGCCTCTTGTGAAACTTTACAAGGCCCCTGCTGAGGAGGATAAAGAGAGTGGCGTTTATTCCATAAGGGAATGAGTGATGGGCTGATTCCATGAGGGATGTGGATCACTGTGGATTGTGTGATTTTCTGTGGATTGCACTGGATTAAAGGTGCAGTGTGTACGATCTGACGGAATCTAGGTGAGGTGAAGAGATTGCAACCAACTGCAGCCTCTAGCCTTGTCCACACTGGGAACGTCAGGAGCGCGTGGCGTCCGCGTTACCTGTTGTTGTTTTTTATTTCGGCGTCAGTGGTAACAGTTTAGAGCAACCACACAGTCCGCGTGAGACGCGCGTCTCTTCTAGAGATCGAGGTCTTGACTATTTTTGACGCATGCTGCGCGGTTCACAGCAGAAACAGACAGTGAAAGTGATCTATTGACTGTATATTGACATCATATCAGCAACATTACAATAGTTCCGATGTCTATTTGTAGAATATGTTACGGAGATGAAAAAAAGTAAAGATTTATTTTTAAATCAACACTTCCTGCTTTCATTTCAAAATAAAAGCCCTCAAGCATTATTTTTCTGTGGACAGAATTCTTTAATTTGTTAACACAAGGCTTTTATTCTGAAATATGTGCCGGACAGTGTTGTAGAACATGCAGTGACTTGGAGAGCTCCATGAATATAGTATGTGGTTTTAATTGTGGATTATTACTATTATTTACAAGTTACCACACGTTTCTTTCTGCAGCAGCTGCAGCAGCAGAAACGCAGCTGGTGTGAACACCCGACGCATGAATCACGCAGCCGCCACGCACTCCTGACGTTCCCAGTGTGGACGAAGCGTCTCCCGTGTACCAAGCGTGTTGGAGAGCTACGGTGGCCGACACGAAAACGCGAATGGCCCTCTCTAGAGCCAGTTGTAAGAGTAATGTAGGTCATTTGGAGCAGAGCCAGTGCGTAGAGTGTGTGTGTGTACGTGGGAAGTGAGTTGTGAAGCAAGAGAGAGAGAGCGGCCGCAACGGGAGCGAGTAACATTATTGACTCCGGTCCAAGCAGGAAAAGTTAACTGAGTTTGGTTTGTTTGTTCTGGGCTACTGTTGAAACATGGAGGTGCAACATGGCGGACTCCATGGAGAGGGGACCGCTCCCTATGTAGATATGAAGGGCTCATTCTAAGGTGACGAAAACACAACAATTTGTATAATAGTATATTCCATGCCTGCCAATAGATACCCCTAATTGTTACACACTGGTCCTGAGTCAATCCCCAGAGACCCCCATGTTAAAATGCACAACTTTACAGCAGAAAAAAACATGTTTACAGCCTGGTACAAAGAACGGTTTTGGTCTCTATAGCTAATATCTCTGTTCATGACAACTGTAGGGGGGGTGGATTTTTTTATAACTCATCCGTTTAAATTATATTGAGGCTTACAGTCATGCACAATTGAGGGCATGGCCGCTTTGAGTGACTGGTGGATGCCGTACCAGGTCGCTATCGCTGCTAGCTATCTGCTCTGCTTTGCCACCCGGAGTAAGGCTGGGTCGTCACTTTTATACAGTTAATGCTTTGCAAGGGTAAAGAACAAAGGGGACTACACTGTGCCTTTAGAGACTTTTTTTTTGTTAATAATAAGTATTACAGCAAACTGTTTGACAAAAAATGGAGCAGCAACATGTACCGGTGATCATGAACTGGATATAAGTGGTGCCCAAAAGGGAATGTTTGAGTTTTCAGGATTTAGAAATACATCAGAGACGAGTGTGAAACTGCTGCTTGTCTCAATTAGCGCTCAATAGCACTGGATGGCAGCACTGACCTTTGCTGGTGTCATTGACTGTTGAACTTGGATCGTTTTTTTATTTCTCTCTCTTGGATATAACACTGGTGCTAGCAATTTACTACTGAGGAGGCAGTGACGGTTGACTGGTCTAAAGGGCTGGATTTAGGCTCCAGTCTCTATGAAGGTGTGGGTTCAAATGCCATCTTTAGCCCCTGGTATTTGGAGTTGCAATAAAATGAGAATTATGGAAGAAAACAGGATATACAGTAACACAGCAGAGAGATTCAAATTGATTTGTGTGCCTGTGGTATGCAGTGTTTTTCAGCTCGCTGTTTCTGTTTGTACTATTCCACCCTGCAATATTTATATAAATATACTGACCAAAAGGAGCAGAGTATGTCTATGTCTGGTTGATTAGACCCGTTTTATTGTAGAATAGCTCCGCTAATGAAGTACCGCTAATTTGGTGACAAACGCAATCCTAATAACTTCACAATATGTCGCTTCACCAGTGGAAAAACCCTAAAAGTCAGTAATTTTGATGTGATGGCCGGACAAGTGTGACAGTTAAAAGGTATCGCCAAATGGTGGGTGGTACCTTTTTGCAAAGATCATTGTTGCCGTTTTCAAGCCTCGAATTCAGCATTTTGGCTGTCGCCATCTTGGTTTTTTGCAACCAGAAGTGACACGAGAGGGTGGAGCTTTTTAGGCAAACAAAAAAGGTTAGACTTTACTTTCATGAACTGAAAACACACTGTGAAAGGGTTAAAGAAAAAAACTTACAAATCCCAGACCGCACAATGCCGTGAGCCACCTGTCAATCACACAGTAGCCACGCCCTAAAGCATCCCCTGCTTTATGGTCTATCTGACTCTAAATGGGACCATAATTTACTAAATGAACGTCATGCTGTATTGAAGAAGACTTGACACTAGCGATTGAGACCATAAACTCATGTTTACAATGTTTACTGAGGTAATAAATCAAGTGAGAAGTAGGCTCATTTTCTCATAGACTTCTATACAATCAGACTTCTTTTTGCAACCAGACAAGTCGCCCCCTGCTGGCTGTTAGAAAGAATGCCAGTTTAAGGCACTTCCTCATTGGCTTCACTTTTCAGACCCCGGAATTGCCCACTATAGTTTCCCTCAAAATATAATTGAAACAGCAATGCAGGGAAGGTAATTGTGTGGGAGACTGGGTTACTTATTGAATAGTGAGAAATGCATTATTGGATACATTTTGGTGAGCCCACAAAACTGGACATGCGTTGTTGGGCTGTTACAACGTATTTGGTGAAATCAATATGGACTTTGGAAAATCCAGCCTCTCAACTGCAGCAGTGTTTACTCTTGCAGAACACTGACAACTTTGTATTTTAGAAAGAAAATTAGATCAACCCAACCTCACAACTCCCAATACATTTCCTACGTGCCCGCCCCGAAACCACTGCAACTATATCCTGTAAATGTTTTATTTCTATGAGACTCTGTGGGCGCTATAAAAGTTACAAAGGTAATTTCCAAATGTCTGTAGCAATCCTTTCACTGTTTCACCTCTTGCCCTCTACCTGTTTCTGGTGTATGTATTGTAGTGTCTGTATTTAGTGTGTTGCTCGTGTGTGCGTTACGATGCCTGCCTCCTTATCTTTTTTAATTAATGCGATCTCTCGGCTTCCGTCTCTACCCGAGCCAGCTGTGTGTACACATGCCTTTGACTTATCTGAAGTTATCTTTTTTTTTGCTAAATGTGAACCACAACAACCTTATCCAACCCTCTATTGATTTAGTGTCTGCCACACTTAGCTCAACATAGCTCACCTGGTGCAGGGGGGGGGAAACAAAGGGAAACAGTTGAGGAAAGAAAGATTTTGGCCATGAAGGGTACAAGATTTTGGAAGCTGTATGAAAAAGGGGGTTGTCCTGGTATATCATGGCAAACCTTTCATCGTTTATTGATTGACCCGTTGAATCTACTGCAGTTCTAAAGGGCAAAGGTAGATGAAGGGGTGGTGTCAGGCTAGAAAAGGTATTTTGAAGAGGATTGGTGGATGCCTAAAAGCCAGTCTGGAGTGTTTCCGGAAATGTGTCTGGACATTCCACAAACATTTAAAAATGTGACTTTTGATGTGCTCAGGACATCTGTTCTGATTATTTGACTTTGTATCTTTGTACAGCAGCATTCTACCTCCTAAAAGAGTTAAGGCTGCTTCTGTTGTGCCACCCGATACTTGGGGAGTTCTCATTGGCTCATTGGAAACAGTGAGAACAAAATGGCTTCCACTATAGATAGAGATGTTTGAGCAGGTTCAGGAATGTATCTAAGGTGTGTGTTTGTGTTTCAGCGGAGTGTAAAGGGTAACAGGTGCTTGTTTACTGGTTGGGGGGGGGGGGGGAGTTAATGACCTCATTACAGTTGTGCGTTGGAGTGTGAAGTCTCATCAGCGCGACGTTGCTGTATTTTCATACATACATATTCTCAGCATTGATGCACACACACACACATATACACACACAGATGCAAATATGCACCCACGGATACATTTACCTGCTCAAGTGTGTATGTTTACATACCAGCATATGTGCACGAGCTGCCATGAACGCACACACACACACACACACACACACACACACACACACACACACACACACGCACAGATGCAGAAACAAATATAGAGACTGGAATGAAAATGCAAATAAGCATATTGCATTTTTTCTCTTCCTCTCCGACAAACACACACCTGTTATCTCCCTCTCTTTTTATCTCCTGCATATGAATACACACATGTAACATAAAGCTAACACACACACACACACACACACACTGTGCAGCACTAAAAGCATAAACAGATGATTTACGTCCTGCATAAATGTATTAACACACATGTGAAGAGCATTTCAATTCAACATCTACTGCTCTGAAGACATTAAACATAATTAGTCTATGAATACTTCTAATCGCTGTAAAATATATCCGTGACTTAAACTGCTTTCCATTGCTGTTATGTTGAACCTTTATATCTATAAAGGGTCAAATCATTTCAGAAAACACGCTGCTTATTTCATCGACAAAAAGTATTGTATTGGTGGGGAATGTGAAGGTTGGAAATGTCTCATAAAATACTGAATACTGGAGCGTGCACCATCGGACTGGGTTATGTGTTGGGAACTGTGGTGTTGTGAAACATTTTCAGGGTGTTTTTATAAAAGTATATCCTAAGACAAATATATCTATATCTATATATATATAATATATATATATATATGTATTTACGCGAAATGTTCATATACTAGGGTATTTTTGGTTAAAGTATAAACTTAAAGATAATCAAATATATAAAGTATTCTTTCACACAAGCTAATGTTAATTTTACACAAATAAAGGTGTGCCTGATGCAGCAGTGAGGGAAAGCATACGGGCTCCCTTTCTGTTATGGAAAGGGAGGAGTGAAGCATGACATGGGGGGTTTCCAGCAGGAGGAAAAACAGGCAACAAGCCTGAAGACCCGACAACGAGCCGTGAGGGGGGGTCTTCACAGGCTGAGCAACAACAGGCGAACAGGCATGACAACATGATGAAGAGCACGTAGAAGCTTCACAGGCTAAGCAGAGAGCATGCAACGAGCCTGCGACATCTGTGTAGTGTTGCCTTCAGGCTCCAGATAGAGGGTCAGAATCTTAAATCTGTCAGAAGATAAGGCCTTTAAGGACCGAAATAGGGTTAGGGTACAAAGGGATAGCTGTGTTGAGAAGAAGGCGTTTGCCTCTACCTGGATCGGAGTATATAAGGATGTATTTGCCCTTTGTTCTGTTGGGCATCCGAAGGCACGACCCGGGTTTATATCTTGTGAAAGATTAAACTCTATTGCATTAAACTTTGATAATGTCCAGTGCATTTCTGAACCTGATTTTTGAGAACTCTAATAGTTTCAATTCCGATAAAGATAAAAGTGATGAAGAAGGACGCCTTATCTTTTGCTGGCCCAAGGTCGGGGCATCTTGTCTTCAACAGTTGGGATTGAGAATTATGTGACAATATTAAGAGGAAAAAACAGTGTTAAATTGATGAAATGAAGCCAGGGGAAGACTGAACTGGAATCTGTTTCATGCAAATCCTCCAACTCGGAAGTTGAGTATTGGGATATTATAGGTTGTAGCGGGCTCAGTTTTAAAGCTAGAGTGAAGATACTGGCATCATATATGAAACTAGACAACCTAAGAAATGCATCGGTAACAACCGTGTCATACTAGCTTGTTGCAAAGGAGAATAAATTAAGCAAAACAGCAAACTTGAGCAAAATTTTGGCGAGGAAAAACTGGCATGGCCATTTTCAAAGGGGAGTCTCCCCTTTACAGACATGCCCACTTTATGATAATCACATGCAGTTTGGGACAAGTCATAGTCAAAGTAATATTACTTTGGCATGATCAATGCAATGCAATAAAGTCATGAAATAAACTGGGAAAAAAAAGTTCGGAAACTTGTGTTTGGTGGATTATTTCTCTGTTGTTCCAATGCTAATTGTCATTGTATTTTACATCGTTGGAAAGCCTGTTTATTTACCTCCACAATGATGTCCAACTTGTAAGGATCATGCATTTGTGGGATGAGCAGCACAGCTGATTATATGGGTAGCGCCCAAGAAAAATTTGCCAAAATGCTCTGCCAATGGTAAACAGTGTATACTCATAAGGCTACCAGGAAGCCTGCAATGACTTTCCAACGATATAAAATATAATGCCAATTAGCATTGTAACAACAGAGAAATAATCCACCAAACACAAGTTTCCGAACTTTTTTTTCCCGGTCCTTATCTCATTAAAAGGAAAATATCATTTAACCCTATGCTACCATGCGTATATCTGCTTATCATCTCAAATAAATACCCAAACCAGAGCTGCCAGGTCTGCACCACAGCACCACTAATATGCCGCTATTGATTCTGGACCTCAGAGCAATAATTATATCAGTGCCTCCTATTACACTATGCCATCTGCACTGAACTGAGACAAGAGGACAAAACAAAAGAAAACAGAAAAAGCAGCAGTGTGAGTTGAACAAGGTTAATCAGACAGTGAACTGATCTGGTCAGGGAGTAACTGTTTCAGCTGCTTACAGCAAAATTCCGGGTCATCCTGAACAGGATTATATTGAAAACATCGGCGGAAAACATGTATTTATTTAATTTATGAAAGTTTAAAAATATCATTACAATATCATTTGAGCTGACTTCCTCCCTGTACAGTTATGCACGGTGAAACTACTTATGGTCATATTTGTGATATTTCAGTCTCCGACCCATTGACAAATAGATCGACAGATATTACTAACCGCTAAAGCAAAGCTGCTAGCATGGATAAAATAATAATAAAGACTCAATGTCAAATATGACTGATGCTTGATGTTTCGGTGTGGTTTCACTTTGAAATGGCACAAGATCACCATCTTACAAAAGTGAATCCATCTTTCTCTACCAGAGGTAAGAAGTTAAACAACCAACAAACATCCTTACGTCCTCTGTCCTCCCGTAACCCTGGAAACCGTTCTCCCTCCGCCATCATGGAGGATCTTCCAATCCCTTAAATGCATGAGACGAGGAGCTTAGAGCGATGGAAACACAGGTTTATCTTACACAGAAGTCTTTTATCAAGTGGCGTGACGATATATAAACAATAGTAGTTCCTAATAATATGGACGGAGTAAGCAGGCCAGGCAGAACGAGCAGCCATGGGGACTTGGATACGTCCCCTCTCTCCACATTACTGCTTGTAATTAAGCCAATTAGCACATGCCGGAACACCTCAGGGAGGGATAAGGGTGGGGACACTTAAAAAAACACTGCATCAAATAACACCCACACTGAAAGCCATCACTGCTGCTTGTATTGTCTGGGGGAAGCCCACACAGATGGTACAGGTGCATTTATGTGGACGTAAAGCTATTTGATGGCTCCAACACGTCAGGCTAATTAGTAGCTGTTCAGGAGGTATCACACTGTGGACGATTCAATATGCACATGGGATGTTTTAAGGTGGTGGGATGTTGTGCATATTAATATATTCTGTAGTTTGCCACAGACACCCAAACTCACATTCATTTTTAAATTGCTAAGTGGGAGTGGCACCATTTTTTGTCTGTTTAATTAGTGATACCGCTACAAATGTGAGGAGAAGGATTTTTGTATATAAGAATTATATGGTTTATAAAAAAATACTATATTTTTTATATAAAAAAAATACAAAAAACTAAGGCTATCAAAGTTAAAACTTTCAAAGGGGTCTCTTGACCTCTGACCTCAAGATATGTGAATGAAAATGGGTTCTATGTGTACCTACCCAGCCCCCAGGAAGAGCGCCAGTCGTTGATGCCAGCTTTCATAGATAGATAGATAGATAGATAGATAGTAACTTTATTAATCCCGAGGGAAATTCAAGTTTCCAGCATCACTGTTCCATAGTGCAAAAGTTCAAAAACATGTTAGTAAAAAGGCAGTAAAAAAGTTAGTAGTGCAAAGTACAAAGAACAAAAAAATATACCAGATATAAAAATACAAGATGAAGAAGAAAACTGTTAAAACTGAATATAGTGCAGAGTAACAGCTGTGATACACGACTATTAAAAAAAGTGAATATAGTGCAGAAGAGACTGTTAAAAATGAGTATAGTGCATTATTATCTGTCCTGCATACCGTCCTCCTTTGTTCCCCCCCTCCCTAGAGAGGTGTTGTACAGTTTGATGGCTCGGGGGACAAAGGATTTCCTGAGTCTGTCTGTGGAGCACTTGGGGAGCAGCAGCCTGCCGGTAAACGAGCTCCTCTGTTTGGTGATGACGGCGTGCAGAGGATGGCTGGCGTTGTCCAGTATGGCCAGCAGTCTGTTGAGTGTTCTCTCCTCTGCCACCGTCACCAGAGAGTCGAGCTCCATGCCGACCACAGAGCCGGCCCTCCAGATCAGCTTGTCCAGCCTCGAGGTGTCCCTCTTAGTTGTGCTGCCCCCCCAGCACACCACAGCGTAGAAAAGGATGCTGGCGACCACAGATTGGTAAAACATCCGCAGGAGTTTTGTGCAGATGTTAAATGATCCCGATAGTGAATGAGACCCAAACTGTGACGACAGCGCAAGCCGTGACGACGGCGTGACGTTGGGACCGAGTCATGTGATAGAGCGGACGCTACTGCGCATGTCCGATAGCCCAATGGATGCGTAAGATCGCCAGAAGATTCGGGTACTTTTCCAGACGGAAGTCGAGCCATTTTGGCATCATGTGCCACTGAGCAACTTTTATAGGAATGAACGGGGCCCCGCCTCCGACGCTGTATCCAGTTCTCTTAATACATCCATGGTACCCACGAGTGCAGTTTTGGGGCAAGTCATAGTCAAGTCAGCACACTGACACACTGACAGCTGTTGTTGCCTGTTGGGCTGCAATTTGCCATGTTATGATTTGAGAATATTTTTTATGCTAAATGCAGTACCTGTGAGGGTTTCTGGACAATATCTGTCATTCTTTTGTGTTGTTAATTGATTTCCAATAATAAATATATACATACATTTGCATAAAGCAGCATATTTGCCCACTCCCATGTTGATATGAATGAATCAATTTAGCCTGAAGATGTTAGTGCACGTACATATTTCTGTATGTTCTCTAAAGATTTTGACAGGACCTTAAAGGTCTTAACATACCATTTGAGCAGCAGCAAGAGTCAACACACATTTACTAAATAGCTAATAACTTTAAATGCAAATGCATAACATGGCCTGCCTACCATCCTAACATGGTCGGTACATATTATTCAGGGGTGTTAAATCATTTCAGACCTCGACCCAGTTATGAGAAATCGTCCCACGTCTCATCATCTCGCCCTGGGAGCAACGCTCATTAAAACCTATTATTACAATGATCATGTGAGGACCCAACAGCATTACTCCCACAAACTATTTCTGGGTTTATGAAACACTGTCATATTGCATTTGCCTTTGTTCATTAAGCAGGCTGTTTATAGCAAAAAAAAGTAAAATGCATTAGGGCTGGGCAATATGGCCTAAAAATATTTTTTTTTTCACACCACATCCGATTCATGATTTTAACTGTTTTTTATTCTCAAAACCAAACTAGGCCTTCAAAACACTGGGGTTCTCTCTCACACATAATGCAAGCATCTTTGCACTGATACTCTCACACAAAAAAAAGAGAGAGTGAGAGGAAAAGAGAGAGAAAGGGAGAGAACATCCGGCGTCAGTCGCCTCTCATCCTTCACTCACTCAGTCAGTCAGTAAGACAAACAGATCTCAGTCACATAAGCAGCTGCTAGAAAAAGTTTTTTTCTCTCGTGGCAGGTCGTGTCGGAGTAAAAACCCCCGCTGCCATTGCTTCTCTTCGTGCAGTGTCCCATTGAGTCCCCGTAAGCCTGTGCATTAAAACAGCGGTGGGAGCATGGATGTTTAAAGAGATCTGGATACAGCGTTGGAGGTGGGTTCCGTCTCATTCCTATGAAAATTGGTCCGTGGCGCATGAAGCTCAAAATGACTCGACTGATAAAGTACCCGGATCATCTGGCGATGTTTCGCATCCATTGGGCCCGTAGAGCAGGCGCAGTAGCCTGGGGCTCATTCACATGAACAGAGGAAGAGAAATAACTATAAAATATGCTCAAATCATAACATGGCAAACTGCAGCCCAACAGGCAACAACAGCTGTCAGTGTGTCAGTGTGCTGACTTGACTATGACTTGCCCCAAACTGCACTCGTGGATACCATGGATGTATAAAGAGAACTGGATACAGCGTTGGAGCGGGGCCCCGTTCATTCCTATGAAAGTTGCTCAGCGGCGCATGATGCCAAAATGGCTCGAATTCCGTCTGGAGAGTACCCGGATCTTCTGGCGATCTTCTACATCCATTGGGCTATCGGACATGCGCAGTAGCGTCCGCTCGGTCACATGACTCGGCCCCAACGTCACGCCGTCGTCACGGCTTGTGCTGTCGTCACGGTCTGGGTCTCATTCACATGAACGGAGGAAGGGAAATAACTCTGGATTTGGCTGTTAGTGCATTTTACAACTTTTCAGACCTAATGATTTAAATAAGGGCTATTAGAGTGTTCGTATTGGGTAGTTGATTTACCTAAAAAAAAATGATCCGCTGAGTAACAGACATCTTTTTCCCTATGTAAGTCTATGGGGAAAAGTATTTTTGGGCCCAATGGCATCAGGTGACGGACACGGAAGTTGGAGTACCGCCGTTTGGCCACTAACTCGGGGGAATGACGAAGACACCCTGTCACATTTTCCTCTAACTTGTGGTCATTATTTACTTCTATTGTACTTTACTTTGCTATTATTGTCTAATGAGAGATGAGGACAAACATGGAACTTCAAAGATTTTCCTTTTTATTGAAACGAAAATGGCGGCAAAATGTGCAATAATCACATCAAATAAATTACAGCGATAGCCCATAAAAGCAAATTTGATTATTAGACCTTTAAAGAAAATGAATAAATAAACAACATATAAAATGAAAGACCTGGCTATGTTGAGACTGTCTATCGATCTCCTCCTTTGTGACAGCGCTCAGATGCTGGACTAAATTCGTCGTGCTGCTTTTAGGTTCCACAGACTTTAGACAAACTTTACAGCAGACAGCGGTTTGCTCAAGGTTGTAATTACTGAAGTTGAAGAGAAAATGGATTTTCATTTCTAAACATTGTCCTAAACCGTCAATTTGAGTTAATTGATAAACATTGTCCTAAACCGTTAATTTGAGTTAATTGATAGAGTCTATTTATCACCCAGCTACGCATTTAAGCCTTCACTGATCCTGACCTTCCACCAGGCCAAAACATGTTTGTCTCATTAGCTGGAGATGATCAAGTTGACTTTGTGGAGACATATGAACAATTTTAATGCCTCCATGCCGGTGACAGCCGCCGCTGGAGGGATTATGTTTTTGGGTTGTCCATCCGTCCGTCGTCCCATTCTTGTGATATCTCAGGAACGCCTGGAGGGAATTTCGTCAAACTTAGCACAAACAGCCACTTGGACTCAAGGATGAACTGAGTGGTATTTGGTGGTCAAAGGTCAAGGTCACTGTGACCTCACAAAACATGTTTTTGCTATAGCTCAAGAATTAATATGCTCATTATGACAATTTTACACACACGTCTTATAGGATGAAATGATGACATTTTGGACAGATGTGGATGCAAACGGAGGCATACAACTCTACTATTTATTTTATTGGTCAACAGATTCATGTAAGACAATGGGCTAAAGAAGCACTATTTATATTTTGTGTCGCAGAAAGTGCCAATACTGAAGGCTACTGCGCCTCTATCGTCAAAGCTGTGTGTTGAACGTAAGGCAGCAGATATTGCTGAAGTTTCAATAAACATCACAGATTGTCACAGAAATATACACAGTAACAGGAATACAAACAACCGGTGTTTCCGCTGGTACCATTAGAATCAAAAATAGACGCATTTGGCGAAAGTCAGGGTCGGACTGGGTTTCACCTTCAAATTGCAAAATATCTATTAACTGAAGATAATTTACCCTCCTGGGAATGATGCTCACTTATTGTTTGTATAGAGAAATATTTAGAACTGTCGGGTCAGCAGTCTCCAGTCACATTTAGTTGGACCTTCATAAACATTTGCATTTACGATATGTTATTGGAAAATGTCAAAACTTCTTTTTATACTAAACTGGTAAGATGGGTGAATACTAGAATGGCACTGGGAGAGTGTCGAGCTGCCCCAGTACAATTGCCCCCCCTCTCCATTCAGCTTGCGCCATCATCCTCGTGTATTTGTGTTTATGTTGAGATCAGCTGTACGTAGCGGAGCATCGTAAAACACTTCATTCAAACTGGACAGAAACAAAATAAAATTCACCTAAACCGTCGTCTTTACTCTTTCCAACAATCACCAAGTGTACTTTGGTCGAACTCAACTGAATTTTCACAGTTTAATGTGACAAAACAGGAAAGAGGCGGGGTCATGCGTCATCAACGCGTCATCAGTTACACTGCGTATGTGTTATAACCAGAGGTCTTAATGTTATGGCTGATCGGAATCCTTAAAAAAATTCCTGCACGCGTAACATGATCCGGATCGCCACCAAAATCTAATGGATTGTTCATTGTGCCACACCCCACCCCTCCAACAAATGTCATTCAAATCCACCGCAGACTTTTGGAGTAATCCTGCTAACAGACAAACCAACAAACCAACAAACCAACAAACCAACGCAGGTGAAAACATAACCTCCTTCCGAGGCCTTCGGCCTTGGTGGAGGAAACAAATGAGTTTCAGCTTCAGGAAACGCGTTCAGAATAATAACAGTTTAAGTTTAAGTAACCACCAACTCACTAATAAACATAAGTTCACTGTAACTATGTGTGACTATTTCTTTTTACAATTTTAGCGCTGACCTTTGAGAATTGGACTATTTTTGCAATGAGGCTCATTTGCATATAGAAAGGGGCCAATTTTATGCCAAATGGATGCAGATACCTCATTTAAAAATGTGCAAATAGTACAGGAGCACAGAGACTCTATGTGCTTGGCACCCTTTGCAGGTGCTTTTAGAATGCCACAGTTTCTTTTTGTCTTATTTGTGCAGGTTTAACGGCCGCAAGAGCCGTGAAATCCTTTTGCTAATTTGTCCTTTAGTGTGATGTACAGTGTGTGTGTGATAGGGTAAGGTCAATATAGGGGCTCCTTCTCACGGGTTTGTGTGTATACAGTATGTGTGCATGTTTTTAATTACAAAATTATAAGGAGGAAATGGAACGGTTTCTCTAATTACTCGCAGATGGTCACAACAAATACTATACTGTACGTAGTTTTAAAAGCACTGTAAAGGCCTTTTTCACACCAAGTCTCATTTCATTTATTTATTTTTTTAATGGGGAATCCTCAGCACATAAAACCAAAACTATCTGCCACATACTGCTAGTGATGCGTGAGAAAATGTTGATTTGTGATTTGGATGGCCCATTTAGTTTGTTGACATGTACGCACACGGAGGATGATGGATATTCTCACTAAAATGACCCCCCCCCACCCCCTTCAGATCGGATCAGCATGCATCACTGTTTGCTGCGGCTGTTGTCAGCTGTCACACGCAGACATGGCGGCGGTTTGTGGCGTGTTACTTGTTCCGCTGTTATTCTGAACGCGTTTCCTCGTTGACCTTGCGGATCACGCCAGCCGGCCTCGTCAGTGGGGACCCATGCTGCGTCGTGTTGGACCTCCGCCTTGTACGTCTCAACCGACTTCACATTGATTGATGTTGGCAGAAACGGGCCTCATTTTGGCAGATAGTCCAAGTGGAGTGTTCGACAGATGGTCAGATTGTAAAAGTATATTGTTTCATTTTAATATAAATGAATGAATTTTTCCATCATTATTACAAAAAATTGTAAGATGATAAAAAGTTTTTTCACTCAACCAATTTTTTTAACTGGAAAGTACACAACATTTATTAATTAAAAGAACACCTTGGAAAAGCATTTTCCACTGATATCAGCTCCGGTGCCAGGTGTGTTTTACTACACCAAATATGCTGCTGGAAGAATTTTAACCTCATTAGCTGAGTAACCTTCTGCAAGGCCAAAATAGACAGCAGGATGGAAACAGGAGGGAGCAGTGTGCTACCAAACACTCCTTCCTCTTTAATTTGTGCTGAGAATATTTCCTAACCAGAGGTTGCTTCCAGGTGTATAAGCAGCAGCCTGAATATAAAAATCTAAATAAACATTTTGACACAAACGTGACATGACTCGGGGAAAGGGGAAGTAAGAGGAATGCAAATGTAAAAGTTATTTTTCTTAATGAAAAAACTGTTGCCCACATGCTCTCTCAATATGTGCATACGGTTCAGCATAAACTCTTCATGCCAAAAATTCATCTCATACCATCCTGCATTCCCGCTGCTTCTCTCTCTGCCGCTGCATGAGTCGACTTTTAAAAGTGACACGGTCTATCCCGGTTAGTTCACTCTGCAAAATCACCCTGGTCAAGATTGGGGTTAAAGCAATAGTTAGACACTTTAGAAAATATGCTTCTCTTTCTTACTGAGAGTTAGATGTCTGTGTGGTAAATATGAAGCTTCATTCCTGCAGCAGGTTAAAGGAGCAGTGGGTAGAAATGTAGCAAATATGATATATAAATATGGTCACTATATCTTGACAGTAGTGCATGAGATAGGTAATCTGAAAAAAATTATGTGCCTCTATGTCCTCCGGTGACATCTGCAAGATTTCACAGACCGGAGGAAAACAACCAATCAGAGCCGAGCTGGAGTCTGCCGTTTATGAGAGCCGGCTGTCAATCACTCGCAAACTCCGATCAAACGGTCAAACTAGGCAGCGCTGATCAAATATGAATCAATATTCTGTGACTGTAATGCCTATTTCTCTCCTCAGATGTTCTCAGGATCATCTCATAGTGCACGGTTTAGCTGTAACA
Source organism: Adelosebastes latens (assembly GCA_916700685.1). NCBI lineage: Eukaryota > Metazoa > Chordata > Actinopteri > Perciformes > Sebastidae > Adelosebastes > Adelosebastes latens. The sequence goes on from CAKAKR010059713.1 coordinate 29,718, forward strand.
TGAGAAAGTTTGTGACCCGGCAGCCATGTTGAGATCAGTTGAGGAAATACCAAGCACCGCCCACCAGCCGGAGCAAACTTTCTCATTTTACAGCTAAACAGTACACTACAAGATGTCTGATCTTGATATCTGATATCTCATCAGGGCTGCCTAGTTTGACTGTTTGATCGGAATTCGTGAGTGATTGACAGCTGCCTCCGTTGAATGAACAGCCAATAGGAACGCTCTCTCTCTGAAATGACCTTTGATTGGTCAAAGTCTCCCGTCACGGCTAAATTTTTTCGATCCTATTAAAGCGAGCCATGAGGAGGAGCAGAAGTCTAGTTTTCTCTCAGAACACTTGAATTACAATATGCTGAAAGGTTATTATGGAATTTTTGCTCAATGATGCCAAAAACATTCTGCCTACTGCAGGTTTAACTTGGCTCAGCAAGGAAATGAGATAACAGCTAGCCTGGCTCAATCCAGACGGTGTTTCCAGCCTTTGTGCTAAGCTAAGTTAACCGGCTGCGTGCACGATGCTTCATGGTGGTATCAGTCTTATTGGTAAGAAAACAGATTCCCAAAATCTGTAACAGTTCCGTCAAGATGTGGGTCAAAAATCCTGTTGCACTTCAGCTAATGAATGAAAACAAAAAGCATGCACTGTACAAGAATGCTGTTGCAGAGTTTTAGTCTGGGAGAAAGGATTAACTAAAATGCTACATACTGTATATGTAGCTGGAGACAGTTAGTCTGTCCCTGTCCCACAACTGATGTCTGATTCTGCAATTGGACAAATCAAAAGAATGAGTCCTCCAAGTGAACAAATCCAATCCATTCCCAAATTGGACAAACTACTTACCCACAGTTTCCGGGACTCTGCGGTTGGACTTCATTTAGTCTGTGTTTTGTCTGCTGCAGCGACAGGCGCTTGACAAACACAAGCAACTAATAGATGAGCAAAAGGACCTTCTTTTACTGCTCCAGCACCGGCCTACTGCGGTTTTGGATGTGTGCGACTACTTTAAAAAGGTAGATTTTAACATTTTAGTTTTTGTTGTTTTGTTTGTTTGCTTGTTGGTGAATCAGTGGAAAACATTGGGATGGATAAACCGACTGAATCGCAGCTCCACTAAAGAGACTCACTCTTATTTGCATTATTTATTTTGAATATCCACTTTGCCTCTCACTGGCTTTCAAAAAGCTCGTCTCGCTGCTTGTTTTGGTTCCGGGTGAGATTCCACCATGGGTCAATAATCGTAATCGCTATTAATCATATTTGTAATCGTTAGCACATGGTGACATTTTACGGCCATTTGCACGAAGACAAACAGGGTTAACCAAACAACTTCCAATTTCCACCCGGGTTACGTCGGAATGTCAAAATAGGATTCTTGTATAAATTGCCATATATTTGTCATTAAATGCAGTTAGTGATTGATGCTGCATGCAGTTTGTACTTTTAGATAAATAGAATCATTCTGGCCCGACAGACAGTATCACCCCGCAGCAAACATTATAAGTATAACTCTGTCTCAACTCACAATTTAATGATTGGTCACAGTTTGGTTTACTTATTTTCTGTGGGTGGTACGTTGTTGTAGTGATCTGTGTTTCTACACAGCCTCTGTGGGAGCACTAGTAAGCTGTAAAAACACCCCCACCACATCACAGCGGTGCTTCTTCTGAATAGCACAAATTCTGAATTTGATTTGGACCGCTGCCCTTTAAGAATCGTGTGGTTGTCCTTTAACGTGATTCCTCCATGAGACAAGTTGCCAAAATGCTAACTTAACTTTAATGTCTGTGCTAACTGTACTATTTTTTAGCTGACTTTCACTTCAGTATCAGTGTGTCCCTTTAGAACTGTGTAAAATAAGGGGGTTTGTGCCAAACTCATAAACTTTCATGAACAAGAAATGAACTAGTGTATGTAGGGATGCACCGATACCACTTTTTTTCAGACCGAGTACGACTACAAGTACTTACATTTGGGTACTCGCCGATACCGAGTACCAATACGAGTACTTGTCTGTGCCAAAAGACCCTCGTTAACAGCCAGCTGGAGGGTGTGGGCGAACCTCCGCCCGGACCTCGCCGCACCGTGGACAAAGGGCTCGCTGCACCCTCTCTCCCCACCGGGGATGGCCCCCTGCTCCCGGTCGACCGGGGCGGACTGCCCTCAGTGCGCCCCAACCGCGTTGTGCCTCCAGAACAGGGCTCGGCCAACGTAAAAGGCACCAGGGGTCTGTGGCGATGTCGGCAACCCACCCAACCCGTCTTCAAACACGGACCAAGGAGTCTAAAGCACACGCGAGTCAAAGGGTGCAAGCAAAACCCCGTGGCGCAATGAAAGTGAGGGCCGGTGCACGTCGGCTGAGGTGGGATCCCAGGCCAGCGGGGTCGGGCGCACCACCGTAAAGTGGTATCGGTACCGTTTTATCGGAGCCGTTTTGCGAGTACGAGTACATGAGCACAGTAACGGACCCGATACTGGTATCGGTATCGGTGCATCCCTAATTGTGTGTGGTGCTATATACTTTATATTAGACCCTGTATGAACAGTTTATGTTAGCAGGAATGAATTCCATATTGTTGTATAAATTGTCTGATAAATTGCAGCAGGACAAAAGCAACTTTGCTCTCAGTTGTGTGAGCAGAGAGAAAGAAACAGAGAGCAGGTGTGAACGGATGCCAACCCAGTGATCCAGTATTTATAGTAGAGATAGAACTAATACACATATATTATGTTAACTTCTCCTCTTGGTCTAAGTTCATTTTCCCTCCACATTTCTTTGTGTGCTAAGGCCAAATCTGGCCCTTCCTTTTTAGAGCGTGGTGCGCTTCACGTGCACACACATGGCTGAACAGTAGCTTGTTTGTGTTGCTGAATAATCCTTAATCAACAATCCAAACCGAAGCGTGCGCTCTCATTATCCCAGGGAGCATGGCAGCTTGGCACACGGCGAAGCCTGCCTGTCTGTTTTAAACAGGAACCTACTGAAACAGCAGAGAGGAGGAGGCCCTGACGGCAGCACAGGCGATCTGTTTGTGTGCACGCGTTTCAAACACACACTCACACACAAGACAAATCTGCATGAACGGGATGCACGTGGGCGCAGAAGTGCAAGCCAGAACATGCTCAAACTGTCAAGGCAAGTAAAAGTCATAAAGAGAAAACAAACATCGGTACACAGGGACCGGCTCGCACACATGCGCTGCATGCATCATTTGAATATAATAGTGGGGTATTGTGGCAAAGATGAATAATGTACAGAGGGATTATTAGCTAAAGACTTCGAGAGAGTGCTGGATGCCGCAGAGAGACATCTTTCTTTCATTAGGGAGTATAGGAACTGCAACGCGGGCCCTTGGGGCATTAATTACACTGAGAGTGGGGTCTGTTTGGGCCCTACAGTAGGCACCACACATGGCATTGAGTAACACACGGCTGCAGATCCTCATTATTGGGGCTTTCCTCTCCAGACCTTTCATCGCTTCCCATCATGCAATCCAGAGAGGGAATCCTGAGCTCGGTTTGCCCACTAACCAACAAAAACACATGCAGCTCTTTGTTTTTCTCCTGTGTTTTTTTTTTCCTCAGGCCTCCCCTGGTCTCTCTTGCCTCATGTCCCTGAGTATTTGTTTCTATTAAACACACACACACACACACACATGCAGAGTTGAACTCTTTGAGTGACACGCTTCACAGCTCCGACTTCCTGCCACCCAGTGGGAGGAGCTGTCCATTACAGTGACGGACTTGACTTTTTAAAAAATATTATTTCATATCAGGCCAGAGAGGTTAGTGTGAGACAGATGCTGTCGGGGAAGTGATGGATGAGCCTCTTTTAAAAGGCCATCAGGGAAATAATAGACAGCCCGGCGAGCCTTGAAAGCAGCGAACCAAGCCAGGACGATCTTTACTCCCTCCCTCTCATCCCCCCCGAACTGTCAGACTGAAAAATGTCGGCAATTAGAAAGTATGGTAATGTAAAGGTAGTTGCACGTTTGACCCTCCGTGTCCCGAGGTAGCTGTGGTGCTCGAGGTGGTCGGAGAGGGCAGCGAGCAGCAGGAGGGGAGGTTAGACCCGGGACAGATGGAGCCAGGGCAACATCCAAAAAGGAGATGGATAGACTACTTAAGATATTTAAACTGCATGACCCCTGTCACAGGAAGATGGAAGCTGTTAGCTTTTCGTTTACAGACTTACTATTAATTCATGGCTTCTTTTCCAGTATTGTGAAAGTGAGTATGACGACAGTCGGCAGAAGACTGTGTGTGTATTTCTGTCCGGCATCACGCAAAGCAGGAAGCAAAGGTTTTGGAAGGGTCGCACGATGTCATCGTTCGCGACCCGTGATGTAATCGTGGAGACGTCTCCTGTTTGCTCACTCGCCGCACTGAAATGATTTGGTTGTCCATAAACAGCACATTCACATGATTATGCACACAGACAGATATGAAAATTTGCTTTTGCTCCTAATTTACGCAAAAACCAAATATGAGATCATGCTTTTTTTTTGGAGGATTAAAACCATACATGCACAAACATACAACAATACTGCACAGCCCCACACTATTAAAGACGTGTATTCCAGTGGTTGAGTTTCCAGTAGAGGCAGACATGATGAAAGTCCAACAGAATAGGAGACCATGGAGACTAAGAGGCAGCGTTTACTTGCTTTAAATGGTTTATTTGATTAAGGCATTTTGACTTAGTGCTCCGTCTGACGCCAGACCTGGGACTTGTAATGGAGAATGAGTCAGAGCTGGAGAGAGAGAACAAGAAGATGGAGAGAGAGAGAGACGGACGGAGAGAGAGATTGGTTGCTTCTCAGTCAACACAAACACTGTCAGACATCCTAACCATATAGTTCTGCTTCTTATTTACTCCTAGCTCATAGTTTTTATGTCTAGGCTGCAATTTGCTCAAGTTCATTTTCATGAATAAAAATGGGAAAGTGTGCGTATGTGTCTGGTTGGGGTTGGTATTTCTCAACAAAAACACAATGACAGAGAAACCATAGACGGCTCTGCTTTTTATTTATTCATTACCCGTGGTCTTAGCTCTGGCCCACAATTGGAATAAGTAAATTTCGATAAACGGTCCGCTGATTGCGTATAAGAAAGCAGAAGGGCAGCGAGGAGCAGCAAGAAGATGATGATCCGTCCTCGTCTTTCGGGCTGATGATGGGATGATTCAGAGGGAAAGTTCAGAATTCAGCAAAACGCGTGCTATTAAACGGTGACATCAGTGTGGTGAAACCATAACTCACTGGTTTTTGAAAACATCTCGCTGGATCTGTGGGTGCTTTTCTAGTGGTTATTAAAGAGAGACAAATAGCAGAGCCGAGCTGTCCACACACTTGCGGAGAAAAGCACCGATACAGAGGCTCTGTTTATTTCCACTTTTTTTGCAGTGGAAACTGTGCTGCAGAAACACTCTGTTCACGCTACAGTATGTATACTGAACCAGTAAAGCTTTAGAGCTGCCACAGCATGCAGATCCATGTCTGTAAAGATAATCATTACTGGATTATCTGTATGTGTGTGTGTGTATGATTTACCATGTGCTTCCTTGGCAAGGATGTGTCTTGGACTGCGTTAATGGTTGGGACTCTATTTCTGGGTGAGAGTGTGTTTTTAACAGCAGTGTGATTCCTTGATCTAAACACTGATAGATTAGATTTAGTGCACCCATAAGTCAGACCTTTCTGCCCCTTGGCTGAAGGTTTTCGACACCCTAACATGAAAACCTCTTCACCTCAGTGCTCTGGGCAGTATACCAGGCAGGAATAACAACCTCGGGATGACATTAAAAACATAAATTACCATAAGAAGGGGGTTCCATTTCTCACCCTAGATATTTATAGCATGACTGGCACAAGAAGTCCCAGTGTTTATATCTGCTCAAGATAGCAGGAGAACGTATATTTAGATCTGTGCTCGGGGGGGGAAAAGCAGAAGGAAAACAAGGTTTGGGATGGATGCTGTGGTGTCTTGTGCCTTGCCAGTTGCCTCGACCACTGGCATGTCTGTCTCTGTCCCTCTGCCCAGAACAGCCATGTTAGTTTGTTCATCTCTCCAAACGAACAATTGGCACCGCCGACTTGGGGAGAGGTGGGAAGGAAAAACATAGGGGCGCCTTGTGTGTGGGGGGGAGGGGGGAGTGTGGGGAATTTTTTTTTCCCTTCAGCTCTATTTTCCTCCAGCACCACAGCTGATTGCTACCACATTGATGATGGTTAGTTAGCGGGAGAGTGCTGTATACTCTAGAGCCCCGCTGGCTGCAGACTGGCTCTCTTCCCTGTGGCACCGAGCCCCAGCTGGCTCCCTGCACTGTCCTTCCGCCACCACAGCATCACTGTCTCATCCATCTCTCATCCCTCCTTCGGTCCCTAATCCATCTCTCATCCCTCCTTGGTTCTTAATCCACGTCTCCACCAGGGTCTTGGAAGAGTCTTCAGTAGCTTTTTATTGATCCGCAATTGTCTTTTCAAGTGTCCACAAAGCCGGCGGTTTACTCTTAAAGAATGCATGTAATATTCTTCTGGAGCCTCTTTTGTTACCCGTATGCGTGATCCAAATCAGTTGTTTTCCTTTATCCGACCTCAGATCTCTCCGCTTTTTCCCGGCCTATCTCCCCCACACTCCTTCATCTCATCGTGTAATATGTCACTTAATACGCTTGCTATCAAAACTTTTGGCATTATGTTTGACTCATTTTCCAGCGTCTCAGCTCGCCGTGTCTGTGTTTTGTAAGACATTATACTCCTGTCTCCTGCAATTTAATCCCAGAAATTGGAAGCTGTAAGACGTACGAGTGTGTGAGTCCAGCTTTATGATGGAACTAATTTCTAAAGTGTGCAGTAAACCAAACCAGATTCAACATCACCCCCTCTTGCCCCCTGTTTGTGACTCCTTTGTTTCTCTGTGGCATTCTCTGTGGTACCTTTTTGTTTGGTCTTTTTGTCTCTCACGGAAACTACTATTCTTATATATAAACACTGTAACAATATTATAACGTTTCCTTGACACTGTTGTACAGCGATGTGGACGACATGGCAGCTAGTGAGCTAGTCTTAGAGCAACACATCTGCATTTGCTTTTTTTTTTTTTTACAGCAACTTATTCACCTCGACACACACGCAAGACCTGTGAATCTTTATGAGTGAAATTTGAATCAACTCTCCGTCTCCCCAACCTCCTATTTTTACACATCAACTGTAATAACTGTAATAACTCATTGTTTTACTATGGAAGGAAAAAAAGAGAAGCTATAACGAGGCTCTGAAAAACCTTCCCCTTGGAGGTTTGTGTACAGATATACAGTATATACCATCCTGCTACGTGACGTTTATGAGAGAGTTTACTGCAACAACAATCAAGGAACATTGTTAGCACCCAATTAGCACCGTAAAAGCACTGAGACCTGCTCTTTTTTTTTCCTCAGTACTTCTAAATGTTCCTTTTGAAAAGAAGGAAGTGCTTTCATTAGAATAAACTTTAATTATGTGCCAGGATGTAGAATGATTTCTCGTATGCATCTCAGTGCTGCAACGCAAGCTAATTGCTCATCAGAGCCAAATAAAAGAACAAATATATATGTTTGTGAGAATACATCTTTTTGATGGAGCAAAATGTTTTTGTAAGAGAGGCCGTATCTGCCAGAGACGAGGAAAGTCTGGTAAAAACAGCTTTTCCTCTCGGAAACGAAAACACAGGCGAATGTTTATGGGCCACGGTTGAAGAACGAGATCACGGTTCTTGGCTTGAGAGCGCCACGCTGCCAGCGACCGCTCTCTCCCAGTCTGCACTTCCACCTCACTTTAGCCACAGTTCACTTATATTAAAAACAACGGTGGCGATGAGTAGTGCGAAGAGAATAGTGGTGAGATCAGCGGCTCTAATATATACAGAGATGTTCGCCAGAAACTTGATGTAATACAGACTGCTTGTTTGAAGAACAGAATTTGAACTTTTTTTTTCGGACGAGCTGCCATAAATCTCGCCAACGCCGGAGTGATATTTCTTTGAATCAAACAGCGAAAGCATGGAGCTTGTTCTACAATATATCTCTCTGAGGTTAGGAATGCAAAGCTTCTCTTAAAAGTTTCTGGGACGTCATCCAGCTCCCGCTGAGAAACACCAAAGAGGGCATATATGCGCGGTATATCCACGTTATAATGGAGGGTGGTGGGACACTTTAGCAGCATTTGTTCTCTTTAACCGGAGAACCGGAGTAATACGCAGGATTTATCTTTGTTCTTGAGCTCATACACTGAGCTATTATTAAAAATGAGGAACTCTGGTTACTAGTTCTACTGGGACTTTGAGGGAAGGAAATTATGATGAAAGCGGGTCGAGCGCTGGCCGCAGATTGGACTCTTTATTAAACGGACAAGTCCAGTGGATGTCCCGAAATGGATCGCTGTAAGGAGGCATTTCCTGCAGGCGGACAGGCTGCTTAGAGTGAGTGATGTGGAGGGCTTTAAAGGGCCTGACAGGCTTCTTCGCTCTTCTGTATCTTAAGACCGCTTAAAGCCGGCGGTTATCTCGCTGTTTTCCATGTACTCAACAGGCTCAACTGGCTGCAGGTTTAAACCACACTGTACTTCAGTTTACAGCCCTCATTAAGAAGCAGAGGCTTGTTTTTCCCACATTAATATTTGTAAATCCCCTCTGGGGCTGCAGCTTTGCTTGTTTTCTCACTCAGCTCCTCCTAGAAAAGCAGCAAATACTTCTTATTTTCCTGTTGACTGTTTTTCTGATAAATTGATTGATTGTTTAGTCTATAAAATGTCTGAATATGCCCACTGCAATTTCCCAGTGCCATCCGATTTCTTTTTCTTTTTTTTTTGCCAAAGATATTCAGTTTACAATCATATAAAAACAGAGAAAAACAACACATTTATATATTTATATTAATAAATGCAGAATTTATTGTTAATAATTTAACATTATAATTTGACCGAGCAAGTGGGTCAGAAATCTACTTTCCCAAAGCCAGTTTTTACCTGTCCCTTTACAAATTGTTTTATTTATTAGCAGTTATCAAAGACCAAACGTATGTCATGTTTAATTTTTATTTAATTAAATGAATCTGGAGTTTCGCCCACATCTTCTAAATCCACCCAACTAAACTCCTGTTTCCATGGTAACTGAAATGCTCACTTGTGCTCCATAAACTTTGTCTTGCCGCCATTTTCTCGCGAGTGCCCGACAGTAGGGATGTGACGGTGAGGACATTTTCCCACCGGTTAATAAACTTGTGTTACCGATTATACCGGACATGAAAAGACGTTCAATATATGCAGAGCGCTTACTTCGATCTTTACCGTCGGATGGCGGTGTGTTGGGTAGGGATGTACCGATACCACTTTATTTCAGACCAAGTACAAGTACTTACATTTGGGTCTTCGCCGATACCGAGTACTGATACGAATACTTCTCCGTGCCACAAGACCCTCGTTAACAGCCAGTTGGAGGGTGTGAGCGACACACGGCAGGCTGGGGAGTCCCGCATACGAGGCTGTGTGCCGCCACCGGCTCTAGGTTGCCTTTGAAAGGCTCGGAGCGAAGGTGCTTCCCAGGGCCGTGGCTAAAGTTCTCGCTGCGCCCTCTCTCCCCGCCGGGGAGGGACGGGGCCCCCTGCTCCCGGTGCGGCGGTCGACCAGGGCGGACTGTCCTCAGTGCGCCCCAACCGCGTCGTGCCTCCAGATCGGGGCTCGGCCCACGTAAAAGGCACCAGGGGTTTGCGGCGATGTCTGCAACCCACCCGACCTGTCTTGATACACGGACCAAGGAGTCTAACGCACGCGCGAGTCAGAGGGGGCAAGCAAAACCCCGTGGCGCAATGAAAGCGAGGGCTGGCGCGCGCCGGCTGAGGTGGGATCCCGGCCCAGTGGGGTCGGGCGCACCACCGTAAAGTGGTATCGGAGCCGTTTTGCGAGTACGAGTACATGAGCACAGTATCGGACCCGATACCCGATACTGGTATCGGGTATCGGTGCATCTCTAGCTACTTCCATCATCAGCTCCGGAAAATTGTTTAATTCTATTTTGCCCGATTGGGCAAGTGAGTTGCTAGATCTACTAGCCCGACGTGGCGTTTTACTTGCCCCAGACAAGCAGGCAGTCCTCATTGTGAGACCCAAACAATTAGTTGTAGTTGATAAATTTTCTGTTGATAGACTAATAGATGAATCATTCCAGTGCTGCTTGAAAGTTGTTGGCATCATCACACTGCCTTTAACTGGATTCCTCTCTTTTTCTCCTTTATCTTTATTGTTGTCTGTCTGCCCTCCAACTTCTTCTTCTCCTTCGTCTTCTTCTTCATTGCTCTGTTAGAAAGTGATTAGACAACGTCAGGCGTCGCTGATTATTTTGGGCTCTGAGGCTTCTCCTTTCTCAAGAAAGTAACTGTGACGGACTCTCTGAAGCTCGTGGCAGAATGAAGAAGCTTTATCGCTGCTTTTGTTTAAACCCATTTGGCTTCACTGATTGACCGAAGTTGCTTCACAGCTGTGCCTCTGCAGCATCAGCGAGTGAACAAGAGACAAGTAAAGAATGACTGAATGCTCCTCCTGTGTTTAAGGGTGTGTTTTTGTGCTGTTGAGTGTACACATATGGTTCAGTAGATGCTAGTGTGTGTGTGTGTGTGTGGCGGTATCGGCGTCTTGGCCCCGGGGCTGCCTGCGCGAGGACATGATTGATGACTTGTGTACTGCAGTGAAAGTCTTTTAAATTAAAGCAAAATGGAGTTCAGAACGAATGACTTCATCAGACCTGATCAGCTCAATGTGAGGTTAATGAAATGTGGCAAACTCTTCTCTTTGGGCTCAGACCAGGCCATTTATTCCACAATAAGGCCTTTGCTCGACCGTGTCGGTGCGCTCAGCTGCCGTCAGTGTGAGTGAATGGACACCGGATGATCTGCTGTGACTGAGCTCATCGTGGTGCCATTAAGAGTGTGTGGTCATGCTTTATCTCCATGCTGTGCTTTACAGGGACATCAGTCCGGTGTAACAACTGTCTACACCTAAGGAGTACTGTTGTGTGTTCAGTTGATATAAAAAAGGTATTTAGTGTTTTTTAAAAAGTACCAAAGTAGTAGAGTTTTGAAAACATTGCAGCTTTTTGACAGATTTCTATTTTATTTAGATATTCTAATGTTGTCTGTGGTTAATGTGCATCTTTCTTTAGGACACATTCTTGCTGAGATTAAACTAACGATTATTTTCTTTATTGATTATTCTGCAGATTATTTTTTCTGATTAATTGATTTAGTCTATGAAATGTAAAAAAAAGAAGAAGTGAAGGACAGGAGGAAAGGACTGAATCTGACTGATGGAGGACAGAGGACAGTAGGACAGAGGACAGGAGGAAGGACTGATACTGACTGATGGAGGACAGAGGACAGGAGGACAGAGGACAGGAGGAAGGACTGATACCATAAAAAATGGATTTATAGGGCAAACAACAGCATTGTTTTGCATTTTGTCTTTTGAATAAAAAGACTACTACTTTTTCAGTCATATATTTTTATCATTCAAGTTTTGTTAAAATTATTGCTATAATATCGTATCGAGATCGTGAGCCCAATATCGTGTATCGTATCGTATCGTATCGTGAGCTGAGTGAATCGTCACACCCCTAGTAAGGCAACATCAGGGTTGACTTAAATATTGCTTTCTTAATTTTGTAAAACAAAATGTAACAAATAAATACATAGATGTAAATTTACTGAATTGTTATTTATTATCAAAATAATAAATCGTGCACCGAGCGACTTGGTAAAAAAATCTTTAAAATTATCAGGAATTACAAATGAAGCATAAACCTTTTTAATGCAGCAACAAATTGCTCAAAACTTAAACAGGAATTCAAATTCCAGTATATAACGTATATAGTATATAAACATAGAATTGAATTGAATAGATCTGCCCCATTGTCACTGATATCCGACCCGGTATCGGTGCATCCCTAACTATGATATGATATATACATGACAATTGTATTTCATAATTTCTACTTGAAAATGACTGAAACTATTTTATTGATTATTAAAATAGTTGCGGATTATTTTTGATAGTTTCAGCTTGAATTCTTGCAACAGTTGACATCACACTATATCGAGGTGTGTGTGTTGCAGGAAAGAGTCAAATGAATCTATGCTCTGATTGGTGTTTTATGGTGACAGAGACGCTACAGATAGCCTTTACTGTTCTTCTTTGTTCAGACGAGACTGGAGGAGGTGACAGAAACACTACCACATCAATATGAGGGGGAATAAAAAAATAAAACCAAGCAAAAGAAAAACACATTTTAGTTCATTTGAATGATTTCATTTGATTTAAAGTATCAAGTCTTTTGTATTGAACTGTTTTGACTTTGTATCATGACATCACTACCTCAGGGCCATGTGGTGAGTTGATTAGAAAATCCTGATTTGTTTTTTTGTCTCATCGACTAGTTAGTTCCAGTCGGTTCCACTAACCCGGCCTACCGGCTGGAAGTCAGTCCCTCAAGTGTTACATTAAAGAAGATGTTTAGGACTTGAGAGCCAAAACTGCGCTTGACACCAACACCTGCGGTTTTCCTGTCATAGCCTTCTCACACATGACCACTATAATTTACATAGCGATGATTTGGCCTTGACAGACACTGTGTGGTTATCTCAAGGTTATCTTTTCTCTAAGCTGATCTGAACTTCTGGGGAATGCAGAGGCCTCTCTGCAGCATTATCTGATCAGATATGGAAAATAACCTCCTGTGCATCTTCCCTCCAACTACAAGCACTGACCACACTTCATCAGATTACACTCAGGACATGCTTGGCAGCATGAATGTTTCTGTCACGTTGATAAGAGCTGTTTCTGAGTAAAGTGAAGCACGTATGGGTGAGTATTTAAGGCTTTTTAGTCTTGTCAGGACAGTAATGAAGTCAATCATGTGTAACACCACCCTCCCACCTGCTCTAAACCTGCTGGGGCTCGTGGAACGCACAGGAACCTCGGGGGTCCTTATTGCGTATTCAGGCCTTCCTGAAGCGCCTCAGGTGAGCGCCGCGCTCCGTTTGATCGGCAACTCTCGCTGTCACTACTGGCCCCGACTCAAACAGCTTTTGGGAGAGGAAGTTGCGACTCTGGCAATATTTAATGTGTTTTTATGAGGATGCATTTGCATTTTATTTTGTGGATGTGAGTGTACTTGATATGCATGCTCGTGCTGGAAGAGTGAGAAAGCCAACCGGATATTCCTAGACAGAGTCCGAAAGGAAAGAAGTTGGAAGGCCGAGTTTTCTCACCTTTGTGTTGAATGTACACGGACGAATCATGCAGCTGTGGTTTTGAATGGTCTCTGTGTATTATGGAGTGTGTGTGTGTGTGTGTGTGTGTAATATCAGAACGTTGGCTTTGGTCGGCCTCGCTGCTCCACATCTCCAAGGGCGATACAGTATGTGTGTGTGTATTATATTACATCTGCATATTGCATATGTGCTTGTGAGCTATGTGTGTGTTTGTGCTTGCCCAGAGTTTTTTTTTTTAGAGACACTGTTGGCTCGCAGAGAGAAATAAAGAGTCGAGAAATGGCTGAAAATGATAGAGTTGGGGGATTACAAGCTGATCTAAAACAGAGCAATGAAGAATGTAAGATAAGTCCCTCGGAGAGACGGAGAGAAAGTGGCAGCCAGACCGACAGCGGTATCCTCTGTCGCCGTCTCCAGTGGGCGATCCTGCTTCGTTTAGACTTCACTTTTACCTTCAACAGGTTCTCTGTATGAATCCGGCCACAATGAGAAGACTGTATGCGTCCAGGGGTGTGAAAACATTCCTGTTATCACTGTGGAAAACTCTCCCAGCTGTCATCAGATGGGGGGAAATATTATGAGTCCGTCTGCCGGCAAGTGTGTGTTACTCTGGGACAATCCTGCTATGTTTATTTTCTGAAACTGTAGACGTTTAGCTTCCACATCACACAGACCAGGATCCCTCAGCCGCAGCGTCGACCTCACTACTGTTTCCGCATGTGGACGAGTTTGGGGAAAGTGGTGTGTGTGTGTGTGTGTGTGTGTGTGTGTGTGTGTGTGTGTGTGTGTGTGTGTGTGTGTGTGTGACGGAGAGAGAGAAGAAAGTGAAGGTTTTGTTTTCACTGGGGTGTGTATGAAGCAGAGGGGAATGACTTACGGGATTAGCGGAGGATCAGAAGAGGATGAATATAATTACAACAACATGGAAAACCCTAATGTTAAAACCACAAAATTGACAAGATTGCTGTTGTTTGTTTAGTCTCAAGCAGCTGAGGAGTCAGTCGCCGTATATACGTACGCTTCACGTTCCGTCCTCGCAGGCAGCAGATTGCATTCACGAAGGAGTCGACTGTCGATATTTTCACAGCGTGTGTAGATTTGATTACTTTCCATTGTTTGCATCAAAGGTTTCACTCCGAGTCACTTTTCACAGATTTGTTATGTTTAAAGTAAAACATCCAACAAACCATACCGTGGCTGTTTACTTATTCGGTCAATATTTAAGCCATTTGGAGACATAGTGAATTGATTTCTCAGCTTGATTGTAAACTAATTTCTTATTTGCTCATCTGTTGTGATGGAATTTTCCTTTGTTAGGTTCAATCCGACAGATTAAAGGGTCATTAGCTGGAGTCCGTCCAGCC
>CAKAKR010059715.1:0-17275 GCA_916700685.1 Adelosebastes latens
GCCTCGCGTTTATACAGGAGCGCCCCAAAACGCCTCGACTTGAAAAACATCAGTGGAAAAGTGCACAAAGCTACGAATATGCAAACAGAACAAGGACAAGTTACGAGAACACTCCCCATAGGACTCTACTGGCATAAACACAGTCTGTCATTGTGTTAAACTTTCTCTTGTGTGTCCTCCGTTTGTCCTCCAGAATATAAAACTATCCTCGATCAAAGTGGACACCCGCTACACCACCACACAGCAGGTCGTCAAGCTCATTGGCAGCCACACCATCAGCAAAGTCACGGTGAAGATCGGTGACCTGAAACGCACCAAAATGGTCCGCACCATCAACCTCTACTACAACAACAGGACTGTACAGGCGATTGTGGAGCTGAAGAATAAGTACGTTTCAAGAAAGAGCTGCTGGTCTTTTTCTCTCTCTCTCTCCTTCATTTTCACTAATTTTGTGTTCATATGTTTATTTAAAAATTAAGTTTTAAGATAATAAAGATTACATAGAGGCCACTTACCACAGTCTCGCTCTCACTTGACCGTATAAAGTAAAAGTATTCAACTTAACTGTCTGTTTTTAGGCCTGCTCGTTGGCACAAAGCCAAGAAGGTTCAGCTGACGCCGGGACAGACGGAGGTGAAGATCGACCTTCCTTTACCCATCGTCGCATCCAACCTGATGATCGAGTTCTCCGATTTTTACGAGAACTACCAGGCCTCCACCGAGACCCTGCAGTGTCCACGCTGCAGTGCCTCTGTGCCGGCCAACCCCGGGGTGTGTGGCAACTGCGGAGAGAATGTGTATCAGTGCCACAAGTGCAGGTGAGCAGCAGGTCTCCTCTGATTGGGGAAAACGTGGAAATGATTGGAGACATTGAAGTTGATTGTATTTTAATATTTGGTCGTTGTTGTCTGTTAGGTCTATCAACTACGACGAGAAAGACCCCTTCCTGTGCAATGCCTGTGGTTTCTGCAAATATGCCAGATTTGACTTCATGCTATATGCTAAACCATGCTGTGCAGTGGATCCCATTGAGAACGAGGAAGACAGGAAAAAGGTAAGCAGTCAAAAAGGGTTGCCATTCCAAAAAAAAAAAAATCAGCTTGCATGACAAATCATAAGTTTTGTTCCTGTTTCTTGCTGAGGAAAGTAGATCTGCATCACTTCTCCACTCTGCATCTCTTAATGTATTATTCCCCTGCAGGCTGTGACCAACATCAACACCCTGCTGGACAAAGCTGACCGGGTCTACCACCAGCTGATGGGCCACCGGCCCCAGTTGGAGAGTCTCCTGTCTAAAGTCAACGAGGCGGCACCAGAGAAACCGCAGGTCAGTCACAAGAGGGGCCTGAACGAGGGATGCTAATTTAGAATTTTGTTTCTGACCGATAGCCGACCCTCATTAACCGATTATTAACCGTTAACTGGCAAGATTAGTGCGTTGCATGCAGCGGTGCTGTGGTTGTAGTGCCTAACAAGCCGCCCAGCTGCAACAATAAGCCGATGCACAAACAGGTTAAATTTATCACCAGCTGCAGTGTATAAGTGACAAGCTGCTCCTCCGAGTTTTGCTCAGCTTTTTATTTAATTTGTAATATTTCTTTTAACCGTTTAACTGATTTATCAGTTTATCAATGGTTAAACGGTTAATTATTAACATCCCTAGCCTGAACAGTACTAGTTTTGAGTCTAATACTAGATGTTGGATAAGAAATTGAGGCATTAGTGATGTGAAGGAGGCGTCTTTCACCACATTTGGTATTAACTGAAATGTATGCGATGCACAGTTTGTACTGATGCATCATATTATTTAGATTAGTCTCTCCAAAATCATTTTTTAGCCGGTGTGAATCTCTGGAAGACTTTGATTGCAACCAATGTTAATAGTTTATCATAAGTTTTCATTTTATTTTATTATTTATTTTTCAGTTTCGTTTTAGTTTAGTTTTAGTTAGTTTTAGTTAGTTTTCTGAGTGTGTTTGCTAGTTTTAGTTTAGTTTCAGTTTTTCAGAAAGGTTTAGTTTCAGTTTTTATATTTTTAGTTTTTGTTAGGGCCAGGTATAATGTCTCAGAAGTATGTAGGTATATACATACAACATACACGGTTGGAGAGCTGTGTAGGAATGGCCATAATGTTTAATCTTCGTGCTACTTTATTGAAGAAATTGCGACATAGCGCCGCCTCCTGGAAGGTCAAGTCAGTTCTGTTTCTGTGGTTCAACGTCACAAGAGTTGACGGAAATTCATGCTTTGTCTCCTTTGGTAGTGATATATTATAGCTAAAAAATTAAAACTGAAATTAATTTTAAAATGTATTTTATTTGTATTAGTTTTTTTTAACCAGGCAATATAGTTTCAGTTTATTTTTATTTTTTATTTTTTTAGGATTTAGTTTTTATTCAGTGTCAGTTTACTAAAAATATTTTTCACTGCTTATTTTTGTTTTCGTTTACTATAATAACCCTGATTTCAACTGACCAACAGTATTGGCATGGCAGTAATGTATCGTGTCCTTCTCATAAATCCCTCTTACAGAACTGCCAAAGGTGTGACCTCAGGTCATCACAGTAGTATCAGTATGTCTGTAGACTTTCAGTATGGTTTAGTTTACTTTTGAAATGTTGATTTCAGCTTGTTTTGTGTTTTATTTCTACAATTTTATATCTCATGTTATTATTTTCTCCTTTCCTGCGTTACCCTCAGGATGACAGTGGAGCAGGTGCAGGACTCGGTACGTCCTCTGCTAATGTGAACAGATACATTCAGCAGTTGGCTCAAGAGTACAGCGGAGACTGCAAGACGTCGTTTGATGAACTCTCCAAGATAATACAGGTTAGAGAGGAAAAAGAGTTCATTTTCCAACTGACCACATTTGTTTTTATCCCCTCTGCTCACATATAACTCTGGCCTCTCTCTTTGTTTACAGAAAGTGCTTGCATCTCGTAAAGAGCTCCTGGAGTATGATCTGCAGCAGAGAGAAGCTGCCACCAAGTCGTCCCGCAGCAGCAGCAGCCACCAGCCCACCTTCACCGCCAGCCAGTACCGCGCACTGTCCGTGCTGGGCTGCGGCCACACCTCCTCAAACAAGTGCTACGGCTGTGCCTCAGCCGTCACCGGTCACTGTATCACACTGCTTCGTGCGCTGGCCACCAACCCAGCCCTCCGGCAGATCCTGGTCCTCCAGGGCCTCATTCGTGAACTGTTTGAGTATAACTTGCGGCGAGGTACAGCAGCCATGAGGGAGGAGGTGCGCCAGTTGGTCTGTCTCCTCACCAGGTATGTCCCTCCCTCCCCCATCTTGTGGTTAAGTAGAACAGTTGAGTAAAAGTTGATAGATTTCTATAACTTGAACTTAAGTGGCTAAAGCGTGGCACTCAACACTGTCATAGTTACGGGCAGTCAATCCCACTGGTGCCACACGCTCACCAAAAATGATGATACATCCCCACACTAGTGTGTTGTACAGTGTACTGACTGAAAGGGTTCCCTGTAGGGAGGGAAACGAGTCAGCCCCTCACTCCCTTCCAGCTCGGTGAAGTGCAGTTTAGGAGGATTGTGTCGGGTCTTTGTAGCCCTAAGGGAAGGCGGGGCTTTGCCTGCCTGCGACAGTCTCATTGGCCTTGACAGATGTTCTTCAGGTTGGTCTCATGAGGATGCAATCCCCATGCTGTACCCTCAGGGAACATTGTTTATATGCATAACCCCCAGGCACTAAAGGCCCAGACACACCAAACCAACATCAATCATCTAGCGGCGTCGAAGGCCGACCGTTGAGTCGCCTCACGTCGCCTTTGTCTTGGCCAAAAAGTTTCAGTCGGACACACCGCAAAGACTACAGCCAACGGCCAACTAACGCGTACGTCCTGCGCCTGCGTGAGATGAAATAACTCTCCATACCAGCAGGTAGCTGTAGTCTGTATTCGTCATTCAAAAACGGAAACAAAACAGCATTTGCAGACCATTTTTACATCACTCTTACTCACCACTTAGCTTAATTCCAGACAGACATGTCGCCGTGGAAATATCCGTGTATTGGAATCCTCACTTCCGTATCTGTTCTCGTGCACTGATTCGCTGAAGCTGAACAGCCAATCAGAGTGATTTCTCTCACCAACGGGCTGACGGTGCAGGATACACCGCAAAAACTAGGCCGACAGACGCTCACCGACGACCCAAATGCTGGAGAAGTTGTTGGAATGCCAGCCTATGTTGTACATCTAGATTTATTTTTTACTTTTTGCATGTAGCTGTGTATGTATAGAGTGTATTGCAGTGGTGATTAAATATCATTCTGTGTCTTGTCTCCTTCCATATTTTCCTGCTTCAGAGATCATCCAGAGGCCACCCAACAGATGAACGACCTCATCCTCGCCAAGGTGTCGGCTGCCCTCAAAGGCCACTGGGCCAACCCTGACCTGGTACGTCCTCTTACATGTCCCAGCTGAAGAAATTAAGTAATAAAAGCACTGTGATTCAGTTATTGAAAGAAATGTCTAGTTTTTTTGTTGGGAAATTAAATTTGTATTTAAACAACAAAGCTCCTGGATTTACAGGTTTAACTTTGTTGAAGAATTTTGATATGAAGTTGATGTCTTTGTGTTTCGAACAGGTCAGTAATCTGCAGTATGAAATGCTGCTGCTGACAGACTCCATTTCAAAAGAGGGAGGGTGCTGGGAGTTACGGTTGCGTTGTGGTAAGCCTGATTTCTTTACCTCATCCATTCAGAAGATGGTGTATTTTTTTAAGGGTTTCAGCGTTTCATGGGGAGTTGCTTATGCATTAGTCTGATTGACTTTTTCAGATTCTTGTCTGTGGCCTTAGGTCCCTTTCTTATGTGTATTGTTGCAATGCTGTGTACAATATTTGTCTAGTTAATAAACAATATGATGCATCACAATATCAACATCCTATACATCAACCTACCATCCTATGCTCTCCCCTGATTCTGGGATGTTGCTTGAATTCACACTTGGAACTACCTCTATAGATTTTATAGTGTCCTGCTTTCTGTTAGCTATCACACAGCCTTTACTGTGTTAGGGAAGTCGATATGACTGCTCATAACGACTACGTTCTTTGTCTGATAGCATTGTATTGTTTTGTCCCGGTAGCCCTCAGTCTGTTCCTCATGTCGGTGAATATAAAGACTCCTGTAGTGGTGGAGAACATCACTCTCATGTGCCTGAGAATCCTGCAGAAGCTGATCAAGCCCCCTGCTCCCACCAGCAAGAAGAACAAGGTGAATATGCCATAACGCTGCCATTCAGCTGCTGCCCTGTCACGGTTTTCCTTTGCTCTCCTTTAGAGGGTCGTAGGTGTTAATGATGCAAGCTGTAATCTAGACCACTGAATAATTATACATTTCATTTAAAATACACCAGCTCTGGAAATGTAAGAATTACATGTCAGTTACTACTTGGTCGTATCATGTTCCCTTACACAGCAGTGTATGTTTGCTTTTGGTTGTAGGATGCTGCTATTGAGTCCCTAACCACAGTCAGGCCCTACAGTAATGAAATCCACGCCCAGGCCCAACTCTGGCTCAAGAAGGACCCCAAAGCATCTTATGAGGCCTGGAAAAAGTGTCTCCCAGCAAGATGTAAGTAACTATGGGTCGGAACAAATATATACCAGTGTAGCAAGATGGTTCTCTCACTGAAAACTCTTGATGATAAGCTTTTCACTGTTGCCTTTATCTTGACAACCACAGGCCAGGAAAGTACGCCAAAGCCTCAGGGGAAGACTGAGTTGCGAAGGCAGTACCTGTTGGAGAAGTACGTTTGGAAGTGGAAGCAGTTCATGAGGTCCAGGAAAGGTGAAGGCCTCTTCCCTCGCCTGCTCAAACTGAGCCACAACAACTGGCTGCGACAGGTACCTTTTTTTTTTTTTGTTCTTAAATACAGTTTTGTTGAAAGTATTATTAGTGTTCTGCTTGTTGTTCTTTTTAACACCTAACTCACACCAGGCAGCGGTGAAGTAATTACATTTTTCTGCGGCCGGGAGGCGTGTTCATGTGTTTCAGGCGGGAAGAAATTCTTTGTAACATTGGTCAACATTTCACAGGAGTCACAGGATCTGTTTACTGATTGGCTGCGGGTACACTCCGGCCGCACTTAGCTCTGAGTTTGGCTGCAGTTCGCCGCAGAATCAAACGGACGCAGGCGGCTGAGCTCGACAGCGGCCGCCGCAGTTTTTCATAGACATCATATAGCAGCTCGCCGCAGGCCACACTTTGCCGCTGCTCTGGTGTGAATTCGGCGTTGGCGTCAGAAGTGCACATGTATATATATTTTCTTAGAAATCAAATGAAGGAGCCGATAATCATTTTTAAATTGAGATATTATAATACCGTCTTATAGCTTGTTATTTTTGAAACACTTAAAACGTAAAACTGTTGACTAAAGTTGTATTTGTTGCAGGTCCTTTTCACACCTGCCACTCAGGCAGCCAGACAGGCAGCTTGCACCATTGTGGAGGCTCTAACCACGATCCCCAGCCGCAAGCAGCAAGTCCTGGACCTGCTCACCAGGTATGAGCCTCGAACGCAAAACCAGCAAGTCAAACAAACGTCACATTATTATTAACAGTATTAGGAATGTTCATAAACTGTCATCACTGTAAGATTTCCTCACTACTAAATGTTTGTATATTCAGTATGTTAGTGCATGTACTGTATGTTACCAGGCAAATCACATGCTTCTTAGCTTTATAGAGGTGTTGACAAATGTCTACAGCTGAAGTATGAAAACTGTAAAAATAATCAACCAATAATCAAGAAAAGGGAAATGTGGTGTGGTGAGGAGACTGCTAGTAGGATCAAGCACTTCGAGCTCAACTGTAGACGTGACTTGGTGTAAAATGTCTCTGACTGTGTGTGTCCCTCAGTTATCTGGATGAGCTGAGTGTAGCCGGAGAGTGTGCGTCGGAGTACCTGAGTCTGTACCAGAAGTTGATCAAGCCAACACACTGGAAGGTTTACCTGGCGGCCCGTGGAGTCCTGCCCTACATCGGCAACCTGATCACCAAGGTAAACAACCCAAAAGTTCAAAACAGTATAATTTTATAGTAAGATAAACTCCATTTCGGCACGATCTCGAGAAGGCAGTTCACGCCTTTATTAGCTCGAGACTAGATTATTGTAATGCACCGTATGTTGGTCTCAACCAGTCTTCCCTCGTGCGCCTCCAACTTGGGCGAAAATGCTGCTGCTCGCTTTTTAACTAACACTTCCAGACGTGAAAACATCACCCACCGTACTTTACTCACTCCGTTAGCTTCCAGTTCGCTTTAGAATCGATTTTAAGCTCTTGATGGTTGTTTTTTAAAGCCATTAACGGCCTCGTCCCACCTTATTTATCTGAGATTTTAACTCTCCGCGAGCATAACGGGGCTTTGCGGTCATCTGGTCAGCTGTGGGGTGATCGTGCTTTTGCCGTCGCTGCTCCTAAACTATAGAACGAGTTCCCCCCTGATATACGCACTATCACTGACCTAGTACTCTTTAAATCTAAGCTCGAGACTTTTTTATTTAGATTGGCTTTTAATACCTCGTAGCGCTGTGACATTTTCCTTAAGATTGTTATTGATATGTTATGTTTTTATTCCTGTTATTTCCTGATGTTAATGTAAGGCACTTTGGGTACCTTTTGGTTGTTGTAAAGGGCTATACAAATAAATGTTGATTGATTGATTGTTGATTTCATAGAATGTCTGTATCTGGTATCTGGTTCCCTTGAATTTAAATGTGGTGAAATTAATGTTTAAGTTCAAGAATTTTTTACTTTTCATTACATTTAAAATGTTTGGTATCCATGCTGTCATCAAATACGGCAGTAAGAGTTTCAATTCTCTGTATAATTCCCTGTTCAGGAAATCGCCAACCTGCTGTCTCTGGAGGAGGCGACACTGAGCACAGACTTGCAGCAAGGCTACGCCCTCAAGAGCTTGACTGGTATGTTTGTTTCAGTCCTGTTGATAGTCTGACCATGAAATTAAACTTGACAAGGTGCTGTCGGGTTTAGATGAGACCTTGAACACCATTACAGAATAAATGATACGGATGATTTTTATACCTCACACCGTGTCCTAACTGGATGCGAGCGTCCGACTGTCGCTCCGCATCTTGTACCATCTGACGCTCTCTGTCCACACTGAATGCGTTAAATATTCACTTCTGTCCTACGTCATGTAAACAAACCAGCTGTGTGCTCCACATCAGACTGGAGACCGGACGTATGATGGGTTAGTAGTACTTGCTATCTACGTTTGTAGCCTACGTTTTAAACAGAAAACACGTTTTATATTGTGATATTTACTGGAAATGACGTACAATATAGCCCGTGTTTTAATACATCCGATTTGTAGGCCTGCTTTCTCTCAGTTTTTTTCTATTGAGCTAGATTAAAAAACACAGGGGAGCGGATTAAAACGAGGCTTTGTACTGCAATATCGTAGTGACGGCTCATATTTCCCAGAGTTTCCAAAATTGTCTCTTTTGTGCTGTGTGTTTGTGTTTTGTTTTAACCATCAGTGCTGTTACATTTCTTGACACCAGGTAGCTCGTAATACATTTTCTCTCGTGGACACTACGCATATAACTGCGGTCGTCAATGCGTGTGCTCAAAGTGACAATAATCAAGTTAACGTCCTTGTCTACATCCAGGACAACTGACCCGGTTTTCTCCCGCTGTCGGCGGCCCCTGACGGCTCATTTTATATGAACTAATCAGCCGTTTCTCGTCCAGGTTGCTGTGTTCTCAACGCGAGCGACAAAAAAAAAAGGAACAGTGCGTCCGACAAAAGTTCAGCTCAAAACGTTGCGTCGCTCGCGGCCAGTTAGGACACTCCAATTGAAAACAATGTAATCAAGCTGATTTTGTCGCTGACGCTCACTTGCGTCGCATCGAGTCAGGACACGGTGTCCGGTAAACTTCAGGCTGATTCATTTTTGAATGTTGTTTCGATGCCTTTCCTTGAATATTTAAATGATTTGTATGTGTCCGATGCTTCTGCAGGATTGCTCTCTTCTTTCGTGGAGGTGGAGTCCATTAAGCGGCATTTCAAAAGCAGGTTGGTCGGCACAGTGCTCAACGGCTACCTGTGTCTGAGGAAACTGGTGGTGCAGCGCACCAAGCTCATCGATGAGACTCAGGACATGCTGCTGGAGATGCTGGAGGACATGACAACAGGTCTGCACTGACTCACTGAGTATCTAACCATGTCACATGTTGTGGTTCTACTGCTGCAGTTTGGTGTTTATAGCAAAGATATCCAATCATAATTAGGAAGAGGTTTAATTTGTATTTCATTACTGCTTCCATATCCTAATAAAATAGGTAACACATAAAATATAAATCTGTTTTCTGTGAAGGTCATTGTATATTGTGTATATTGTGTGTGTGTGTGTGTTAAAAACATCAACATTGTGTTGTGCAGGTACGGAGTCTGAAACCAAAGCCTTCATGGCAGTGTGCATCGAGACTGCAAAGCGGTACAACCTGGATGACTACAGGACACCAGTGTTCATTTTTGAGAGACTGTGCAGCATCATCTATCCTGTGAGTTACCTTTACCTTAATGCATATCTATTAGGAAAGTCCTCCAGGATAATGCTCTAAAATTCAGTGTAGCTGTGAATTTGTCTTCATCTGTTGTTTCATCCTTTGTTCTTCAGGAGGAGAACGAGGTGACAGAGTTCTTTGTGACTCTGGAAAAGGATCCTCAGCAGGAGGACTTCCTGCAGGGCCGCATGCCAGGAAACCCCTACAGCAGCAACGAGCCCGGCATCGGCCCTCTAATGAGGGACATCAAGAACAAGATCTGCCAAGACTGCGACCTGGTGGCGCTTCTTGAAGACGACAGTGGCATGGAGGTAAAATGTGTTTAAACTTCCATCCCCTGTATATTTAAAACACAATTTCTTGTTTTGATGCTAGCTTTTTATCAAACTCTTCTCTGTTTCACTTTGAATTCTAAAAGTTGACCCTGTTCCAAGACATTTATTTGATGCCACTCTGTTTTCCGCAGCTTCTGGTGAACAACAAAATCATTAGCTTGGATCTGTCTGTGGCCGAGGTCTACAAGAAGGTCTGGTGCCCTACAAACGAGGTGAGTTTAACCGTGAATGATTGACCCTTTAAGAGCATTTTGAATTGTGCAGATTGTCATTAAATGTTCACAGTACTCTAAATGTCTGTCATCAGTAGGGCTGCACAATTGATCGATATTAATCGCGATCAAAACATTTTTCTTCCCAAAATTAAATGAACATGATCTTTTTCAAAGGGTGAGCCAATGAGAATCATCTATCGAATGAGAGGTCTGCTGGGAGACGCCACTGAGGAGTTCATAGAGTCACTGGACTCAACCACAGGTTGGATTCACTATAATAATATATTATATCACCAACATTAACGCCGTTCACCGGTAGCCTCGAGGACATGCTCTTTGTCCTCATAATTGTCTTTATTCTATACCTTCTTGAAAGAGTAATGGAAAAGATTAATGTGCAGTGTCTCATCACATGTTTTACCTGACCTTATTACAGATGAAGAGGAGGATGATGAGGAGGTGTACAAGATGGCAGGAGTCATGGCTCAGTGTGGAGGACTGGAGTGTATGCTCAGCCGGCTGTCTGGAATCAAAGATTTTAAACAAGGAAGACATCTGCTCACTGTAAGCACTCAACAATAAGACTATAATCTTTATTTTCTGACCTTCAAAGGATACGGAAACACGTTTGGAAATTTAATAAATGAATAATAAAATTAGTTTTAAAGGTACCATTTGTAACTGTCAGAGAATCCCTGTTATTAATAACACCAGTGGCTGTAAATATGTGAAAACTAAACTAAAAAAAAATCTATTTTTAAGGAGGCTAAAAGCATTAAAAAACATTCAGAAATATGTGAAAAATATCTGAAAAATGTCAGAAAATTATTAGTAAAATATGTGAAAACTAAACAAAATAACATATATTTGTAAAGATATACAAAATGCCTAAAAGCATGAAAAAACATTCGGAAATATGTGAAAAACGGCAGGAAATTATAAGGGAAAAATATCTAAAAAAAAGAAAAGAAAAATGACTGAAAATGATTTGTAAAATATGTGAAAAAAATCCAAAAAATAACTAAAATATGTGAAAACTAAACAATTTCCTGACCTCAGTTTTTAAGTTAGATTACAGTCTGTTCCCACACTGTTAATACAAAGCAATTAATACATGTAAATTGTTACATAAAGTACCTTTAACAGATTCCAACGGAATTTTGTGATTGAAAGAGATCAGATTTTCCCAATCCCAATCAGCATTTCTTTCCTGTAGCTAACATGAATTATTTTTACACTTTAATCCTTTACTCTGTACGAAGAGGAGCGTGGCTGTTAATAAACCACTGAAGAAGAAATTCCAGACCATATGAAGAAAACTTGGTTCACATTAGTGTCTATTAAACAACACAAAGTTTTATTTTGGATAGTCTTGCATTTCAGACAACAGCAGAAAATCAGCAGCAATCCCTTCATGCATTTCTCATAAATCCCAACAGCAGAGCTGCAGAGTGACACGTGAACTTCTGTCTCACTCACAGGTTCTGCTGAAGTTGTTCAGTTACTGTGTGAAGGTGAAGATCAACAGGCAGCAGCTGGTCAAACCAGAGATGAACACGCTCAACGTCATGCTGGGAACTCTGAACCTGGTGAGTGTTACAGTGACTGTGTAACGTTGTGTTGTGTGGTCCGATCGGTGGGGAGGAGGGGGGTTCTGGTGCAGGTCAATTCAATTGTGTTTTGTTTTTAATACAGGTTATAAATGTTTGAGAAAACTCTGTTTTAATGTCCTTTTCCCTCTCAGGCTTTAGTGGCAGAACAGGAGAGTAAGGACAGTGGTGGAGCCTCCATAGCGGAGCAAGTTCTGAGCATCATGGAGATCATTCTGGACGAAGCCAATGCTGAGATTTCAGAGGACAAGGTAAGCATCTTTAGTATTAGGGCCACATTGAGGGACAAAAAATAAATCTGAGATTACGAGAATAAAGTCAGAAGTTTACGAGAGAAAAAGGTTGTAATATTATGAGAATAAAGTCATAATATTATAAAGTAGTAATGTTACGTGTTAATTTAGAGGGGAAATAGTGTGAAAATGAGGAACGTGGAGCATCTTGTGAAGTTATACTTTAGCTTAGGTTTCACAAATAACCAAATAATTCATCTTTTGGCTCATCAGCACCACATCATCATCAGTATCAGGACCTGGAAAAGATTGTGCAAGAAACTGCGTTTATTCAGAAGAAAGAATCACACGGACCTGATGGAGAAACTGACTCTTTAGTGGAGGAGGAAATTACTTTTTTTCTCGTAAAGTTGTGACTTTAATCTCATTAAATTACGACTTTTTTCTCGTAATACTTAAATATGACTTTATTCTCGAAATCTCCGATTTTTTTTCCCCTCAATGTGGCCCTAATACTCCGTCGTAGCATCTAAAGCAGATTCACCCTTCTGAGTAAGGCTGCATTCACACCAGATCCGGCGGCTCAGAGAAAACGCATGTCCTCCCATTCATTTTGAATGCAAAGCCTGATCTGGTGTGAATGCAGCCCAAAGAAGAAACAGAAACGTTTGACATCATAATAATATCAAAACCTGTAAATATTGTATGCATGTAACTGTTTAAGTCAAACGGCCACTGGTTTGTCTTTTGCAGGGTAACCTGCTGCTGACAGGAGACAAAGATCAGCTGGTCATGTTGTTGGACCAGATCAACACCCCGTTTGTGCGCTCCAACCCCAGCGTGCTGCAGGGTCTGCTGCGCATCATCCCGTACCTGTCCTTCGGTGAACTGGAGAAGATGAGGATCTTGGTGGAACGCTTCAAACCGTGTTGCAGCTTTGACAAGTGGGAATCACTCAGCTTTCTCACAGTGTTTTGGGGTATTACAGTGTGTGATGAAGTGAAACTGACCCCTGGCTTTGTTTTCTAAGGTACGACGAGGAGCACAGCGCAGATGACAAAGTGTTTTTGGATTGCTTCTGTAAAATCGCTTCTGGGATCAAAAATAACAGCAACGGCCATCAGCTGAAAGACCTTATTCTCCAGAAAGGAATCACACAGAGTGCCCTGGACTACATGAAGAAACATATCCCCAACGCCAAAAAGTAGGTCATCTCCCAGTGCCCAAAGATCAAGTCCATCGATACCTTTTGATATAATTAAATATAATGTATGTGCTTGATTGTTTAAATCTTGTTCTGCCCTCTCTCATTAGTCTGGATGCAGACATCTGGAAGAAGTTCCTCTCCAGACCAGCTCTCCCCTTCATTCTCAGATTACTCCGTGGTTTGGCTACCCAGCATCCCCCCACACAGGTACTAAATATCATTCATGTTCCCATGTATAGAGCAGGGTTATTATAGTAAACTAAAACTAGGGCTGCACAATTATACGAATAGTAATCGCAATCACAATTTTGGCTTCCCACAATTAAATGAACGTGATCAACTAACAGCCAGCCACCAGGACCGTATGTACATACCTATATATATATATATATATATATATATACTGATTATTACTCGTTTTGCCCGTCAAAACAAAAATGCATTGAATTTTAGTGTCTTATTTTGATGCAAATATTTGTACATTAGCAGGAATGTAGCACAAAGCAGTCTGTTTATTTAAATGTGAAGGTGCAATAAAATTATTTTATCCCTAAAATCAATGAATGATCGTGATAAATAATTGTGATTTCAATGTTTATCAAAATGAATCTTGATTATCATTTTGGCCGTGATCGTGCAGCCCTAGCTCAAACTGAAATTAAAACAAAAATAAGCAGCGAAAAATATTTTGATAAACTGAAACAAATGAAAAACTATATCCTTTAAGAAAAACTAAAGCTATATTTCCTGGTTAAAATACTAATAAATTAATAAAATAAAAGTGCACTAATTTCAGTTTTAGTGCTTTAGCTACCGAAAAAAGAAGACGGCATGAATTTCTGTCAACTGTCGTGACTTTGAACTCCAGAAACTGAACGGAGGTCCAATCATGTATTTTTCATGTATATAACTATATACTTCATTATTTGTCCCTAACAAAAACAAACTAAAACTAATGTAAAATTAAAACCAAATGTATAAAAAGTAAAACTAAACCTTTCTGAAAAACTGAAACTAAACTAAAATGAAATTGAAAAGTCAAAACTAAAATAAAATTAGAAACTAATTTAGAATTATAAAGCTATTATAACCTCGGTATTGAGGCGTGATTACGAGGTAAACCATTTAAACCCGTTACTCAGCTCACAAACTCTGCATCAACAATACTTACCTACTTCCCATTACCTTCCCAACATGACTGGATGTCTTCTTATCTTCTGTTCAGGTGCTGATTGGCACAGATTCAATAACCAACTTGCACAAGCTGGAGCAGGTATCCAGTGACGAAGGCATCGGCACGCTGGCGGAAAACCTTCTGGAGGCTCTGAGGGAGCACAGCGACGTCAACCTGAAGATCGAAGCGGCCCGCCGGGAGACCAGATCTGAGAAGAAGCGTATGGCGATGGCCATGAGACAGAAAGCTCTGGGAACACTGGGCATGACGGTACTCCTTTCCTCCCTTTATCTAACTTTTCTTTGGCATCTCTCTCATCCCAGTGTTACATTGTTGATTTGTTTTTTTAATGTGTGGTTTATGTGTTTGTCTTTCAGACCAATGAGAAGGGTCAGGTGGTGACCAAGACCTCACTGTTGAAGCAAATGGAGGAGCTGATAGAGGAGCCGGGCTTGACCTGCTGTATCTGTAGAGAAGGTTACAAATTCCAGGTACACATCCAGGATTATAGAAAAACGCACTTTAGTTTGGATTAAAGTGTTTTGTGTATCAGCTGCCACTGTAAGCAGACACCGTGATATACCAGCTGAGGACTGAGTAGGACTCTTCTTGTGTGTTAAATCCACTTGTGGTGTTTTGAATCAACGTTTCTTTGTCTGTTTCATCCCAGCCAACCAAAGTCCTGGGTATTTACACTTTCACGAAGCGTGTGGCCTTGGAGGACTTTGAAAACAAGCCTCGGAAGCAGCAGGGCTACAGCACTGTGTCGCACTTTAACATAGTCCACTATGACTGCCATCTGGCAGCTGTCAGGTAGGAACAAACGCCACCATGTACCTGCTGATGTTTACAGTGCTGCCCTTTTTAAAAATGTTCTGCAGCAACCTCACTTTGTTATTTTTCCCTTTTCCCCCCGATGCAGGCTGGCTCGTGGGCGAGAGGAGTGGGAGAGTGCTGCTCTCCAGAACGCCAACACCAAGTGCAATGGGCTGCTTCCTGTGTGGGGGCCACATGTGCCAGAATCAGCCTTCGCTACGTGCTTAGCGAGGTAAAATCACGCATCAGCAACAGGGTTATTGTAATACACTTAACTTGAAACAAAGTAAAAACTTTATCCTAAAACTAAACTGAAAATGAAAAATGAAAGAAAAATGAATGTTAATTCATTTCAGTTTTTAGTTATAATATATCACTACTGAAAAAGGACACAACATGAATCAACTCTCGTAACATTGAGCCACAGAAACTGAACGGACTTCACGTTCCAGGAGACGGCGCTATGCCGCAGTTGCCTCACTAAAGTAGCGCAAAGATTAAACATTAAAGATTAAACATTATGGCCATTCCTATACAGTTTTCCAGCCATGTATTTTGTATGTATATATAGCCACATACTTCTGAGACATTATACCTTTCTGAAAAACTGAAACGAAACTAAAACTAGCAAACGCACTCTGAAAACCAAAATTCAAAACTGTTATAACCTTGATCAGCACACACTGGGGATTTCATCTGTGGTTCAGTGCCGGCGGCACGGTAATGCCTCTCCACTGCGATATTGACGTTTAAAATGTTCCGCTAATAGAAAACTCTGCTGCATTAATCAAGTGCTTCCTAAACTAACAGCTAGAGATGAACCGTCAATCATACATCAATACATTATGGTGCGTTCAAGCTCTACTCAGTACAAATGAGTATTGGCCGAAGGTAAATTATAATGCTATCATGATGCGTTCAAATGTAATCTTGTAAAATGTATTTTTTGGCGAGAAACTTCTATACTAACTGATAACTTAAATCCCGTTGTTTGAAGGAGATATAAGATCAATATTTGAGAGAATATTTAAATAAAAATACAATCATTTATTTCCTAACCTTTTGAATTGTGTGTTTTTATGCAAATAACCACTGTAGATGACAATAAAAAAAGTGAAAGGATGACATTTAGAATTTTTAGCATGTAGCAAAGCATGGAAGTGAAAGCAGCGCTCTGTTTATTTAAATGTGAAATTGCAATAAAAACATTTTGTCCATTAAATCTATGAACAATCGTGATCTCAATATTGCTCAATATTCCTTGGTGTGGGACACAGTAAATAATACCCGACTGGATTTCTCTCTGGCGAACAGGCACAACACATATCTGCAGGAGTGCACGGGCCAGCGGGAGCCAACGTACCAACTCAACATCCACGACACCAAACTGCTGTTCCTCCGCTTCGCTACCGAACAATCGTTCAGCGTGGACACGGGAGGAGGAGGAAGGGAGAGCAACATCCACCTCATCCCCTACATCATCCACACCGTGCTCTACGTCCTCAACACGTATGGACCTTTTTATTTTGACATCACACATTCAATCTGTACCAGCTGCTAGATGACACACACACACACACACACACACACACACCATAAATTAGCCTATTTGAGCAACATTCAGCTGGTGCAGATCATGTATTTCCCTCCCTCTGTCGCTGCAGTACAAGGGCTACGTCCCGGGAGGAGAAGAACCTTCAGAGTTTCCAGGAGCAGCCGTGTGAGAAATGGATGGAGAGCTCGTACGATGTTGAAGGGCCGCACTATTTCACCATCTTGGCCATGCACATCATGCCGCCCGAACGCTGGAGGAGTTCACGTTTATACTTCCTACGAAGACTCCTGGTCAACGCACACGCCCGCAAGGTCTCCGCAGTCTGCACCAACAAGTAGGACTCTTAACTTCTGTTTTATTTTTATGTAAATAAAGAGGCAGCTAGTTTAACCCTACCAGTTTTATTCATGTACGTAACAGGCAGCTTTTTTTATCATCGTTTGTGTAACTTGAACTTGAAGTCACTAATGGTACGTGTCCACCGGGGCGTTTTTTATCGCGAGGGCACACGCCGCTTCCTAGGATTGGACGCTTGATCGGCCAACAATGTTTATTTTAAAAGATTCTCGAGT
>CAKAKR010059717.1:0-40278 GCA_916700685.1 Adelosebastes latens
ATTTGGAAAAACTAGTCCATGCATTTATCTTCAGCCGACTTGACTACTGTAACGGCGTCTTTACTGGTCTTCCTAAAAAATCGATCAGACAGCTGCAGCTGATTCAGAACGCTGCTGCTAGAGTCCTCACTAAGACCAAGAAAGTGGATCACATCAGTCCAGTTCTGAAGTCTCTACACCGGCTGCCTGTCTCTCAGAGAATTGATTTCAAAATACTGCTGCTGGTTTACAAAGCACTAAATGGTTTAGGGCCAAAATATATTTCTGATCTTCTGCTGTGTTATGAACCATCCAGACCTCTCAGGTCATCTGGATCAGGTCTACTTAGTGTCCCCAGAGTCAGAACTAAACATGCAGAAGCAGCATTCAGTTTTTATGCACCAAATATCTGGAACAAGCTCCCAGAAACCTGCAGGACCGCTACAACTCTGAGTTCTTTTAAAACAAAGCTTAAAACTTTCCTGTTTGCGGCTGCCTTTTATTAAACCAGATAATGATCTGATACTGCACTAGAGCTTTTACTCTTTTGTGTTTTATGCTATTTTAGCTTCTATCCTAGCTTTTATTTTTAGCTTGTTTTTATTTTCTAATCTTTAATGTTTTAATGTTTTTATAACAGTTTTAATTATGTCTTAATGTTCTTTTGCACTTTGTCGCAATATTCTTGAATGTTTATGTAAAGCACTTTGAATTGCCCTGTTGTTGAAATGTGCTATACAAATAAAGCTGCCTTGCCTTGCCTTGCCTTATATTCTTTTATTCGTTTTTATCTTATGCACTTTGTGCTCTTTTATCTTGCTTTTATATATGTAAAGCACTTTAAATTGCCTTTGTGTATGAAATGTGCTATATAAATAAACTTGCCTTGCCTTAAGCCTGCTTTATAATAAAAAAAACGTGAAAATCTCACTTTTTTAATAATACGGGACCTTTAAGATAAGATAACCATGTTTAGCAGAGATAATGAAATTGCTTTATTTTTTTGGTGATCAATTTTTTATTGGTATTTAAGCATAATTATATAGGGTGGGGTTACAAATTGATAGATCACCAATAGAGTAAAAGAATATAATCACAAATGTCCACGTACTAAAGAATACAAAATTGGCTAGCAGCTACAGAAAAAGAAAAGAAAAAAACCAAACAAACAGGAAGAAGAAAAATAACAACAAATTGCTTTATTGTATTTTTATAGTAACTGCCACACTCCAGTCCAGCAGGCGGCAGTAAAGCGCCTATAAACCGTGTCGAACAACAGCAAGGCCTATTGAAAGAGGATAGGTCACGGGTCTTGAGCTGTCGGGTATTACGCATGCGCAGAGTAACCGGAGCTGCAGGCCGTGCGTTGCCATTGGTTTAATTTCGGCAAGTGCAGACTGCGCATGTGTGATACCACAGGACGAGATGATGACGCATGATGTATCCATGGTTTTCACCCTCCTTAGCAACCGGTGAACGAACACAGAGAGTCAGAGGTCAGAGGTGAAAGTGTAGTAGCAGCATGGTTGAACACGGGGATATCCGCGTGGTTCACCGAGGAGGCAGTAAAATAAACTCCAGCGAGCCTGTCATCACCAATGATTCAAGGTGAGAGTGTGTTTTCACTCCGGTAATGTTTAATATTCAGTAGAAGATGTTATAAGTCTTTATCAGCCAGAGAGCAGCAGCCGGTGCTAGCTGTTAGCCGTTAGCATCAGAGCTGCTAGCTAACTGCTGCTGTTGCTGTTTACAAACTATCACCAGCTCGTCTCACCGACACTCTGGTGTTATCGGTTAACGGGGACTTAAATGACACACGTGCCATCAACACAGTGCAATCTTTTGGTCCGTAAACTGTGTTTTGTTGTGTAAAAGCTGTGGTTTGTGTTGCTTTTTCCCATAAACCTCCTGAACTCTGACGTCTCCTCTGTCTGAGTTGAACACGTGCAATGTAAATACTGTAAATCTACTGTTACGGATATGTGCAATAACATGCTGATCACTCTGTGCATACATTATATGATGCTGTGCAATAATTATATAATTATCTGACGGAGACTTTGTGCAATAATCTGGCAAAACTAATCTCATCAATATACATATTGTATTTTTATATTTTATATTGTATTATATTTTATATATATATATATTTTTTTATATCTATATTGCACTCTCTTTTTTTAATTTTATTATCTTTTTTAGCACCTATGGGATTGTCACAATCTAATGTCGTTGTACTACACAATGACAATAAAGGGCTTGACTCTTGAATCTTGAATCTTGCTGCAGGTTCCTGCTGTGCGCTTCAGGAGAGTGTGTGAAGGTGTTCAGCACCTCCACAGAGGAGTGTGTCCACGACCTGCGGGGACACACCGACCTGGTGACAGGTGTGCTGCTCAAACCCTCCAACCACCTGCAGGTACATCTCATCATCTCATCACACATGTCTGTTAACGGGATGAGTGCTCTGTCTTACTCTAATAGAAGTACAGTACTGTTCACTTTCCTTGAGGAGGACTTCTTCTTACTTATGTTGAAAGCTACTCAAGTATAACCACAGTATAACTCAGGGGTCAGCAACCTGCAGCTCTTTAGCTCCTCTCCAGTGGCTCCCTGTGGATTTTTAAAAATGGATATGAATAACTGTTTTTTGTTCACATTTTCATTTTTATTTATCATTGTTGTAGGTCTATGGTACGAAGGATTATTAGGGCCACATTGAGGAAAAAAAATAAATCTGAGATTTCGAGAATAAAGTCATAATATTATGAGAATAAAGTCATAGGTTTACGAGAAAAAAAGTCGTAATATTATGAGAATAAAGTCATAATATTACGAGAATAAAGTCATAGGTTTACGAGAAGAAAGATATAATATTATGATAGTCATAAGTTTACGAGAAAAAAAAGTTGTAATATTATGAGAATAAAGTCATAATATTATAAAGAATTAATTTTACGTGTTTTCCTTTTTCTCGTAATATTAAAAATAAATTTCTCCTAAAGTTATGACATTATTCTCGTAATTTTACGACTTTTTTTCTCGTAAACTTATGACTCTATTCTCGTAATATTACAACTTTTTTTTTCGTAACATTACAACTTTTTTCTCGTAATATTATGACTTTATTCTGGAAATCTCCGATTTTTTCCCCCTCAATGTGGCCCTAATACTCTATAGTACATTTGCACTTTGCACCCTCACTGCATTAGACTTATAAACTATATACTTAGACTATAAACTGTGTTACCTTCATCATAATGCTCAAATGTTTTGCGGCTCCAGACAGATTTTTTTTATTTATTTTTTTGCCTAAAATGGCTCTTTTGATAGTAAAGTTTGCTGACCACTGGTATAACCACACATGTGATTAAGTTAAAGATTATTCACAATAATGAATGAATACTGCATATTTATTTTAATGTACTTAAGTTATTAGAGCCAGGGTGGTCTCCTGAATCTTATCTGTTCAATATAAATACAACTTACCAATCAGTCTCTCTCCAGTTTAGTGAGGATTTCCAAACAAGCACATTATTTTTGTTCCACAGATTCCCTGCTTATTTTTTTACAATTTATCCATAGGCCTATAAATGTATGCTAATCACAATTTCCTAGAGCCCAAGGTGACTTCCTCAAAAAGTTTGCTTTGTCTCGTCTTATATTTACAATTACATAATACAGAGAGCAGCAGCAAACTGTCACAGAGAAGTGTCCCTTTGCTTGATATATGTTATGATTATTGTGAATCTATTACAATATTTCTGTTGATCGTCTAATTGATTAATTGACAAATCTTTTCAGCACTAACAAATAGTCATGATCCATCTGTAGAGAAAGACAAACTCAACTACAAATGTACTGCCATAAATATGTCATTCACCTTGTCATTCACCCTGCGCTGCAACTACCACTGAGGACAAAAACTTTATATCATCTTCATTGTTTATACATATTTGCCTTATAAAAGGCGTTGTTACTGCAACATATTTGTTGGCAGTGTAAGCAGTTTCATTGTGAACAACTTTTTACCAAAGTTTGCCATGAGCTCTTTACCTCCATGTAATAAGAAGACCCAGCTGCTTGCTTAGGTTATTGTGATAATAATAATATATTCAGAAAGGGACATAGCTGTTACGGTTTTCAGATGTACGTTTTTGGGATCAGCTACATATTCATAATGTTCATGCTAATATCTTCAAACCACAGCAAATCATGGATTGATAGAGATTGTTTTCTTTCTCTGACTATGAGTTAATCAATTTCTTCAATAAAGCATTTTTATAAGCATTAGAATATATTTAGAATGTTTTTTCTTTTGGCGTTATCCCTGGTGTTGTAAGTATGAAGCTGTTCCACAACTTGTAGTTTTTAGCCGTTTTACTTTTCACATGTTTAGGCATATGTTCGGATCCAATGATTGATTGCACATGGCAAATTTAATTTCTGAGGTATGCCTCTTAATAGCTATTACTTTACTGAAATAGGATATAGGTAGCTTCTGTTAATGTAAGGATTTTATTGTTACAGTCACTTCTTCTCCTGTGATGACGTATTTCTGTTCTGTTGTAGGTCTACTCTTGCTCAGCAGATGGCACTGTCAGACTTTGGGACTTCACAGATGGCATCCTTATTAAGGTACAGCTGGATTCTTGAATGGTTTTCGCTCCAGTCTATGCAGACAGTGTGGCTCATCCAAATCTCTGTACATTTTTTATCTGTTCAAAATGTACTTTAAAGGGAGTTTTGTCAAGTATTTAATACTCTTATCAACATGGGAGGGGGGAAATATGCTGCTTTATGCAAATGTATATACAGTATATATATATATATTTATTATCGGAAATCAATTAACAACACAAAACAATGACAAATATTGTCCAGAAACCCTCACAGGTACTGCATTTAGCATAGAAAATATGCTCAAAACTATAACATGGCAAACTCAAGCCCAACAGACAACAACAGCTGTCATGTGTCAGTGTGCTGATTTGACTAGGATTTTTCCCCAAACTGCATGTGATTGTCATAAAGTGGGCTTGTCTGTAAAGGGGAGACTCGTGGGTACCCATAGAACCCATTTTTACTTGCATATTTTCAGGTCAGAGGTCAAGGGACTCCTTTGAAAATGGCCATGCCAGTTCTTCCTCGCCAAAATTTACTGCAAGTTCAGAGTGTTATTTAACCTCCATCCTGACAAGCTAGTATGACATGGTTGATACCAATGGATTCCGTAGGTTTTCTAGTTTCATATGATACCAGTATTAGGGGCGTTAAAACAAATTTGCGTATAACGTATTATCACGTTAACTTTGACAGCCCTACTTAATTGTCACAGTTTACCTGTATATACACTCCAGCTTAGTGTGGATCCCTCTTGATGCACAGTGACACAGTAGTGAAGGACTAATGGGCTGAGATCAGTTTGACAAAGAGCCTGTGTTTCTCTGATGTCTGGCTGCCATGTGTAACAGCTCGGTGTTCTCTTCCAGACTTATGTCATTGGACACCCGGTTTACTCCATCTACGCATCTGCAAACCATGAAGGAGTCATCTTTATCGTTACTCCCATGCTAAGTGACAAACGATCTGGTAAGTTTGACATCTTTTCTAATTGTGCTCATGGCCAGGGTGTGATGCCTGAGCTACCTCAGCATCCAATAGACACCTTGTGTGCTTTGGCAAATGTGACTTCAGTCTAAACCCTAAACCTTAGCAATTAGTACGGTCTTGACCTGCTCTATATGAAAAGCGTCTTACGATAACTTCTGTTACGATTTGATGTGATATAAAATTAAATTGAATTGAATTGAAAATGAGGAGAGTGATCAATTAATGCTGAAATGGTACCAAACTGCAGAACCAGTCTTGCTGGAATGCTAGAAGTCTTTATGAAGCTTCACACCATTACTTACAGCAACGTACCATTCAAATGTAAAGCAGTGGTTTTGTTGCTTTTAGTGGCAATAAATTAAAATTTCTGAATAAATCTCACCAGAATTTGCCATACTGAGGTGTGTTAAAGCTTCTATATGTAGAATATGTATTTGTTTGTTGACAAATTAGACAATCTGGGTGAAAATTGGTGCAGTCCATGCGTTTCTTTCAGCCCATTAATTCCAGTGTCAGCAGGTCAAACCAGGGTGTGCATTGGGGCATACACATGCATAGCTGTCTTTTTTTTCTACTTTCCACAGAAAATATCAAATCATTCTCATGGGGGCTTTAACATGTGTGAAGTAGAATTTGGGTAAGAGGTCACTGGGTACGAATGTGTAGCATGCTGATGTTTGACACAGTGTGTGTGTATGTGTGTGTGCAGAGTTGTTCCAGCTGGTTGCGGTACATCTTCCGCAGAGCGGAGATCAGCTGGTGGAGACCCGAGAGCTTTCTGCTGTGCTCAGCGACGTCAGCTCCAACTCAGCGGCCATCGTCTTCGGCAGAGGGGTACATACACCACCGCTACTGTTACCAACACAACATCTGGAACAGTTACATTCCCCACTTGCTGACATATCAGAGGGATATTTGAGAGCTTGTTGACTTTATCAGACTTTTCTGCTGTGGCAAAAATAAAATTATATAGGAGACGATATTATTTGGACCATGTGTTCAAATTGTGTCTTCAAAAACTCCAATAGACCCCAGTGGATGCAATGAGTCACTATCAAATGACCTTCAGATACAGATTTTTACCCCTTTTTTAAATTGGACATATAGTGTTTACAATTATTAACTTTTTTGAGTACAATCCGCTTCAAATTGACACCAGCATTTACTCCAGAACAGGTTTCAAATATAGAACCTTGGTCAGCCTTCCTGCATGTATGTGTTAATAACCAAAGGTGTTCTTCCTCACAGGGGGAATATATTGCTTCAGCTAAAGGTTTGCATCTGGACATCTACTTCTTCAAGAAGCAGAAGTCATACAGGTGAGCCGCCGCGTGCGATGCTTCAGTTAGGACTCAGTGTGGACTATTTTATTGAGGATGGAAAATTAATTAAAGATGATCACTTCACACATTTCATTTCAAATTGTCAAGTACAACCACAAACCATTCACAGCTTTAGATTGCAAATGCCACCTAAACTATTTATTTTTCTATCCAGACACAAAATGATGTAGAAATCTAGAGTAAAGTTGTCGTACGTG
The DNA here is from genome assembly GCA_916700685.1 of Adelosebastes latens. Classification (NCBI taxonomy): domain Eukaryota; kingdom Metazoa; phylum Chordata; class Actinopteri; order Perciformes; family Sebastidae; genus Adelosebastes; species Adelosebastes latens. Next base: position 7,133 of record CAKAKR010059717.1, read on the forward strand.
ACAAAGGTCATGAACCATAAAACCCATGATGTTCACAAACCTGCATTTGCCTACAAAGCCACGAGAATGTTCAATAACACCGTATGTCTGTCCTTGTGTGGGTTATTATTAGGTTTTCCCTCAAAGAAGACAACAAGAAGGGAGGCAAGAACACATTCACGTGCGTCGCCTGTCACCCAAAAGATGACTGCATTGCCACCGGGCATGAAGACGGCAAGATTCGCTTGTGGTGAGTGTCGTACCGACATGACCTTGAAGCATATACACTCACATCCAGGTTTTTTGATCATTTTTAACAATACTTTAGTCGAAACATCTGCCACTCACTTGTGTTGCATGTATTTTCCTAATAGCTGCTCCAGTGAACTCCACTCTCTTAGCATGATGAGGAAACAAACTTTGTCTCCTCCTACTCTAAATTTACCTCTCACAATATTTCCTTGATTATTACCATTTCATAATTTTGTTCTCTGCAGTGTGTGTTTTATAAGGTGTATGAATGTAGCAGACAACCTTTTTTTTTTTTTTTTACATCACTGTTTATCCTTTCAGGAGAAACTTCAACCACAAGAAGGAGTACACATACTCCACCCTACACTGGCACCACAGTGCTGTCGGCTCACTGTGCTTCACCCCAGAAGGTACACACACGTCATTACCTGTTTTATGATTTCTTTCTCTTTCTCACCTATTTTAGACAACATTATTCATCTCAATCAAGCTATTTTAAGATCTCGGATGGTGCAACTAGAGATTTTGTCTTGTTTCAAAATCAAATTTTGTGCTAGAATGACCAAATTGGCTCAGGATTTGTTTTGCTTTAAAGGGACCGTTCACCCCAAAATCAAAAACACATATTTGTCCTCTTACTTGTAGTGCTATTTATCAATCTAGATTGTTTTGGTGCGAGTTGCCGAGTGTTGGAGATATAGGCCATAGAGATGTCAGCCTTCTCTCCAATATAATGGAACTAGATGGCACTCGGCTTGTGGTGCTCAAAGCGGCAAGAAATACATTTGAAAAACTCAACAGCAATGTCTCTTTCTAGAAATCATGACCCGGTTACTCAAGATAATCCACTGACCTTGTGAGCCGTTTCTTGTTGGAACTATTTTGTCTCTACCGAGCTACACCTGCCAACCGTATCACTGCGCAGAAGGAATCGAGCGTCTTCTACTCATGGACGAGAGGCTCGTGTTTATAGTTTATAGCTAACCGATACAGCTAGCTCATCTAGCATCACTGAGCTAGCTAACGTTACAGCTTAGCCGAGGTGGGCGCCATTAATGTTTACGTCTAGCGCTGTCACGAGCATGAGCCTCTCGTCCATGAGTAGATGCACGCTTCCGGTCACAGTTTGACTCGTCATTTATATGTCTACAGGAGCGCTTCTTATACAAATTAATAACAAAACAAATATGCAGTTCCCTTAATGTGAAAAATAGCATTTTATATTCTTCAAAGTATATTCTTCTTTATATTCTTATATTCTTCCATGCTTCTTAAGTTATGACTCTTACAGTATTTTTTTTGGCGCTTTGAGCACCACAAGCCGAGTACCCTCTAGTTCCTTTATATTGGAGAGAAGACAGACATCTCTTCAGTCAATATCTCCAGCACCCGGCAACTCGCACCAAAACAATCTAGATTGATAAATAGTACTAAAGGTAAGAGGGAAAATATGTGTTTTTGATTTTGGGGTGAACTGTCCCTTTAAGAAGAATGCATGCCTGCCCTGGCCCTGCCTCTGTATGTATTTTGGTTTTGTTTTACCAGGCACCAACCTGTTGAGTGGAGGCTTGGAGTCGGTGCTCGTACAATGGCGATACAACCAGGAGAGCCAGCGGGACTTCCTGCCCCGCTTGGGTTCTGCCATCACACACATCGCTGTTTCACCTGATGGAGCACTGTTCTGTACTTCACACAGTGACAACAGTAAGGAGCTGTAACCTGTATTACACACTCAGATGAAACCCAATGAGCAACAAGCTGTTTGTAATAGTAGACATAGCGTCTAGTGGCCACTAGCAGTACTACAGCATTAATGCACTATGGTTGCCACTTGGTTTGAACCCTGCAGGCTTTACATTAGACAGCACATTTTGCTCCTAAGAGCTCACATCTGTGTCCTTGACTGATAGATCAGAAAGGCAACACTGTAAAATGTGTAGATAAAGTTGTTTGAGAGATTTCAGTATGAAAGGAAGGCTGTGGTAACCGATTTGTGTCTCTTCTTGTTTCAGAGATTACGATCATCCAGAGTTGTGTTAAAGTATCAGCTGTCATTCAGGGCCTGGTCAAAGGTGAGTACAGACTGTAGTTGGCAACAGCACGTACATCGATCATAAACACGCTGTATGGGCTCATATACAATAAACATATCTAAATCCTTCACAGTTCTTGGAAAGCAATCTTGCTTCAAAGGAAGACCTTGCCCATTATAGAAAATAACTATATCGCAATTTCAAAAAACTAAATTTGACTCTAAGCAATCACAGTGCTGTTTTCAAAGACATTAATACCAAAAGAAATCAAGGAAATGAAACAAACCTCCGGCTTTTTTATCAGGTATAACCAGTTGATAAATTCACTCCAGTAGAGGTGATCAATTGATGTAAAGGTCTTATCCCTGTTAGGATTATTGTGGTGTCAGAAAAAAATTACCTTGTTAACAAGTCTTTTATGTCATATTTAACCAGTAATAACTTCTCTTGTATTATATCTCGTATTTTTTTGGGCTGTCAATCGATTAAAATATTTAATCGCAATTAATCGCACATTTTTTATCTGTTCAAAATGTACCTTAAAGGGAGATTTGTCAAATATTTAATACTCAAATATGCAAATATGCTGCTTTATGCAAATGTATGTATATATTTATTATTGGAAATCAGTTAACAACACAAAACAAGGACAAATATTGTCCAGAAACCCTCACAGGTACTGCATTTAGCATAAAAAAGATGCTCAAATCATAACATGGCAAACTGCAGCCCAACAGGCAACAACAGCTGTCAGTGTGTCAGTGTGCTGACTTGACTATGACTTGCCCCAAACTGCATGTGATTATCATAAAGTGGGTATGTCTGTAAAGGGGAGACTCGTGGGTACCCATAGAACCCATTTTCATTCACATATCTTGAGGTCAGAGGTCAAGGGACCCCTTTGAAAATGGCCATGCTGGTTTTTCTTCACCATAATTTAGCACAAGTTTGGAGCGTTATTTATCTTCACTCTAGCTTTAAAACTGAGCCCGCTAAAACGTAAAAATCACAAGTTGCGTAAAAGAAATTAGTGGCATTAAAACGAATTTGCATCAACGCGTTACTATCGCGTTGACTTTGACAGTGCTAAGTGTGCTAAAATATTAATTATATCCTCTAAAACCATCAGGAGCAATTGTGCCTCACTGTCACTCGCATCAAACCTTTCTTTCTTCATATGACATATAAAAAAGAGAAATAAACTAGGTTTGAATCTACCAGGTTTCTCTGTGCACTGAAAATAAGCAATTGACTTTTTTCTTTTCTTTTTTTTTGTCCCGGTGCAGGAGAAAGTGTCAGGACAGACTTGATGGTGGACCCACGCAGCAAATCCCTGGTGCTGAACGGGAAACCAGGCCACCTGCAGTTTTACTCCCTCCAAAGAGACAAACTGCTGTACAACGTAAGCACTCTGCTTTATAAACCGAGCCAAAGATGGCACACATAAGCCAGACCAAGTTAGTTTGTGGATACTTTTGGAGGCCTTCATGGACATAATGTGCTATTTCAGATAACTATTGTTATGAGTACTTGGAGACAACGTATTTTGATTACAAACAGAAGACAGAACGTTCAAACTCAAATCTCTTCTGATCCACAGCCTCACTAATAACAATAATGTATCCATGGTGGGAATTTTCCTTGATAACCAAATGCTGAGGTCTGTCATCATCTATGTTTCCCACAGCTGGACATAGTGCAGCAGGAGTACATCCATGAGTCGGGCTTGGAGCAGTTTGAGGTGGTCAAAGCGGCCTTTGATGCCTCTGGCAACTGGCTGGCAACAGTGGAAGAAAGAAAACAGAAAGTCGCTGAGCTGGAGCTTAACTTGAAACTGTGGGCATTTGATGAACAAACACAGAGGTACATACGTCTAAACAATATATAATATGTCTATTAGGGCTGTCAAAGTTAACGTGATAGTAACGTGTTAATGCATTAATGCAATCGATCTTTTGGAGGTTGTAGCTCAGTTTTAAAGCTAGAGTGGAGATACTCGCATCATAAGAAACTAGAAAACTTAAAGAATCCATTGGTACCAACCATACTAGCTCATACTAGCTTGTCTCGAAGCAGGCTAGATAAAGCTCCAAACTTTAAAACGGGCATATTTTTTTCTTACCACAACCCTGTAACATGCTTACTGTATCACCTGCAGTTTTGTGCTGAACACGACTATCTCGGCCCCCCACGAGGACCGGATTACAGCCATGTGTTTCTGCCACGCCACCGACAGCCAGACCACCATGCTGGTCTCCACCAGCAAGGACGGACACTTCAAAGCCTGGCAGCTGACCCCACCAGCCCACACAGACGGTAAGCAGTCTAGACCGTATAACCGTACATTCCCACCCCAGTCCCGCTGGCTCTCTTGGTTGTATCGCCACTGGACGAGCACCGACTCCAAGCCTCCACTCAACAGGTTGGTGCCTGGTAAAACAAAACCGAAATAGATACAGAGGCAGGGCCAGGGCAGGCATGCATTCTTCTTAAAGGGACAGTTTACCCCAGAATCAAAAACACATATTTTCCCTCTTACCTTTAGTACTATTTATCAATCTAGATTGTTTTGGTGCGAGTTGCCGGGTGTTGGAGATAACGACTGTAGAGATGTCTGCCTTCTCTCCAATGTAATGGAACTAGAGGGCGCGTATAATAAATATATACATACATTTGCATAAAGCAGCATATTTGTCCACTCCAATGTTGATAAGAGTATTACATACTTGACAAATTTCCCTTTAAGGTACATTTTGAACAGATTAAAAGAATTGTGATTAATTGCGATTAAATATGGACAATCATGCGATTAGATATTTGAATCGATTGACAGCGCTAGTGGTAATATTTACCATGCTCTTTTAACTTGCTCTCTTTCTCTGTTGCTGTAGGTTTTGTCTTCTGATTCTTTGTGTGCATCTCCAACAACTGTGTGTCCTTTATGAGTTAATGCCCACTTAAGAGCATGCAGAGCTCTGTGAGATTTGTCCTCATTCATAGTGTTTGAGTAGTCAACATGTAACTGAAGCTGTTTTGAAAATGCACCAGAATGACAAAACATGAAAACACGACCGCACATTACAGGCTGTATGCAAAAAATAACATAACATTTTCTGTCTCTAACACTTTTTTTTCGTCTCAATGAAAAACATCTTAAGGTCAATGTATAGGTCATCCTTTTAAACGAATACTTGAGCAAGGAATTGTCATTACCTTTTAATCATATGTTACTAACTACCAGCCCAAACAGACCAAATCACCTCTTGGAAGTTGAAAATGTGCAACATTTTGGTTTAGATTCTTCCTAAAACATCTAAACTCTTTATCACATCTCATATCACATCTCTCCATATCATATCACTAATTCAACACTCTCTTTGTCTGTCTCCCTCTCTCCTTCCTCTTGAACGTGCCTGCAGATGAAGGTCCTTCCTGGTCGTGTGATTTCGTCGGAGACTATCGCGGCCTGGTGCCCGAGTGCTGCTGTTTCTCAGCCGATGGCTCTCTGCTGGCCGTCAGCTTTCAGGAGGTGGTGACTGTGTGGAGCCCGGCTTCCTGGGAGCTCCTGACTACTCTGTCCCAGCCGCCCAAAGCTATCAGGTCAGAGCATTAACATGCACTCAAATACCCGCACATTCAACAGGGAGGGTGTTGAATACACAATACTTGTAGCACTGAACTCGATGCTGGTAACATATTTTCACCGGTATCTAAAAATTCATGAACTTTTTTAGGGCTACTACTTAAAGAAACCTAAAAAATAAAAAGATGTGCCAAACACATAAGTTACTCCTTTAGCAAAGAGGGCCAGTTGTCGTAAGAAAGCTTTCACCAGCACTGAGAGAAAGACCTGCAAAAAAATGTGATTAATAAGGATCCAAGCTTTGGCTTCAAAATGATCATGAAGTACAATTGTTGTCTGTACTGTAGCTTCACTAAATGACTATTAGTTGTAGAGCTGCCCACACGGTTGTAAGCCTTTTCCAAGTCCAAAAAAGACATGTAGACTGAATGAGCAAACTCCCATGACCCCTCCAACAGCCCCGCAAGGGTAAAAAGCTGGTCCACTGGTCCACGGCCAGGACGGAATCCGCATTGTTCCTCCTGGATCTGAGGTTCGACAATCAGTTAATAAGTGCAGACTGGAAACACTGGGGCTCACATTCAGAAAAAAGGACATACATGTGACAACGCGCACACACAGAATCACTAAGCAACCATCTGTTTTAGAGTTTGGCTGTTTGCCATTGAGGCTCCTCAGCGGTGGACGTCTTTGAACAGTTAAATGACCTTTTTACCAAACTGGCAGAAGTCCAGAGCTCTCGTTTCTCACAGCAGACGGGGGATATAACCGCCCGAGAAAAAGAAGTGCTGCCTGTCAGCCAGCGGAACACAGGGACAGGCTGCAGTTTCGCAACGTTGCTCGAGTCTCAGAAATGTTGGCAGATGTCTCCCCCCCCCTCCCGCTCAAGAAGGGGCCCTCAGGTCACTGAGGACACAAAACTACTGTTGCTAGTTTCTGTACCACTTCTCTGAAATAAGCCCAGAACATTGAGTCAGCGACATTTCATAAGAAACTCCTCTTTTCAGTGCTTGTGCACATACATTTGGGTATCTGGAGTTCCTACCAACCCACAAACTGAAATAAGACAACACAATCACTTTATTGTGGGCTGTCTAGATCAGAAAAACATGTGATTCAACAAGACATTCAGATTTGGCTCCCCTTCCTATGTCACATGCAGGCTCATTAGAATATACCACTCAGCTTAAGAACTACCTTTACAAAGGTGCTCCATATTTTTCTCACAGGCTGGGCTTTTTCTTAAAGAGACAGGTGCCAAAAGGGAGTGTTTCAGACAGGTGAATACATGTATGTTCACAGGTTGAGAAAAATAATGTCTTTTTTGAACATTAAAGTATGTAAACATGTTCTAGTAGAAACCCAAAATACAAAGTATGAACCTGGAAATGAGCATATATTCATAAGCATATTTGCAAGACAAACAAGCAGAGACATGACTTGCAGGGAACCAGCTGAAAGAAACATTTAACTGTCAATAAACCTTTAAAAACAATTAAAGAAACTATTAAAGGCATCACAGTGAACAGCACTAGAGAAGGTCTCTTGGTAATTAGTGGGGGGGGGGCAGACACTTAGTTCTGTTCGACGCAAATATAAACTAGTCTGAACTAATAATTCATAACAGATGAACTGTTTGAAAAGCTCAATCATACCCAGAAAGCAGACATTTCCTGTGTAATTTGGGAGCTGAAAGGGAATTTGTGCGTAATAAGACTTCAAAGTTGGAGGGAGGGAAACAGGAAAACTTTAACGGTCAGCTGTTTTGACAGCTGCCCGGTACCCCTTACAGTACATAACTACCACCTATGGATGTGTAGAGCTGGGTCAATTACTTGACCTCTAACCTCACCAACTCCACTTCTTTACTTTACATGCAACTTGAGAAATGAATAACTTCTGGTTGTCTTCCAGAGGGTCTAAAATAGACACAATTCACCTGACAAAGGTATTTATTTTTTCAAGAGAAGAAATGAATATATTTGCATATGAATGTCACAGACTCACTTTAAATTATATGTACACGTCTGAAAGGGTGGCCATTATTGACATTTTGTGGGTGTTTGGTTCTTGGTGGGTGTTCAGACCCGGCTTGCGTGTTCCTATTTGAAGCTCCCAAAGCGGAAAACTCCTCAAAAGCTAATCCTGTGAAATATGTGTGGTGTGAGGAGCTGGTTGGTTGGTTGGAGGGGGTGCACTTGGAATTCTTTATAGTCACAGGGAAAAAAAGGGAACTTTTTTTTTTCCTCCACCAGGGATCTTTGTTTTGGGCGACTAAGCTGTTCCAAGTATCTGCTGGGAACCACCGCCAACAACCTGCTCTGCTGCTGGAACCTCCTCACCTGCTCATGTAAGGCTGCATGTGTAGTGTGCACGTCAACATTTCCATTTTTGCAGCTGAATGCATTTGTTGGAGTTGACTTTAGTTGTGTTCATATCTAATGATACCTTCCTGTTGCCTCTTTCTGCCTCTCCCTCTCCTCTCCTCTCCTCTGTGGCAGTGGAGTGGAGCACCTCGATGGACATCAGCCTGCTGCTGGCTGACCCCCTCACCGAGAACATGGCCGCCTTCTGCTCTCAGGCTGGATGCACCGACTGTAAGCTCTAAACTGGGTGGCCAAAAGTTTTAGTGTTTCCAAGTTGTAATCGCATCTCAAAGCACACGGAAAACATTTTTTTTAAAGCTGTCAAAAGTTAACACGATCATAACGCGTTAACGCAAATCCGTTTTAACGCCACTAATTTCTTTAACGCATTAAAGCAATCGATCTTTCAGAGGTTGTACCGGGCTCAGTTTTAAAGCTAGAGTGAAGACACTGCTATGATATGAAACCTGAGGAATCCATTGGTACCAACCATGTCATACTAGCTTGTCGTGAAGGAGGCTGAATAACTAAATAATGGTTTTCTTTCTTCTTCTATTTTCAGTGTTTGTGTTTAAGCCCAGCGAGCCTCGGCCCGTGTTCTCCCATAAGGCCGTGTGCTCGGGGAAGGTGACTCGTGCTGTTTTTGCCCCGAGGGAGGAGATGCTGGAGAGCTGTGAGGAGAGCAGCCAGTGGCTCAACCGCTCCCAGCTGTACTTCCTCACTCAGCACATGGTAAACCACCAGAAACACATGTTTACATTGCAGTGAAAAGGACTTTTGTTTTTAAATTACCTTCTGTGTGCTAGTATTGTGTTCATGCTGTTGGCTGATGTGGACTCTCCTCTGCAGGACCTCATGACATTCACCACTAAGGCGGAGGAAGACAGACTGATGGCATCCAGCAAACAGGTACAGCCACCACTGCTCAGCATCAAATGGTTTCACACATTTTTGGCCTGCTACTCAAAACCTCAGGATGGTGCATACTGAGCATGTTTAGAGCAGGTTTGCTGAACTCAGTTCCTCATGCTTGGCAGTCTGAACATAACAAAACTAATACAATGAAAACAGTGAGCTGGACTGATGCCCGTATCAGGCGTTGCTACACATGTTTTCTTCTGGAATGAACACAGGGTGATGGAGAAGAGCTAGTTCATTAGCTTAGCTAAAGTTACAGGAGCTCATTTATTATTAACCCCTCTTGGGATCCATGTAGCCTTTGTTTACAAGTGTTAACTACATTCCCCCTATGTTTCTCTCATCTTTAGTGTCTTTCTTATGACGATGTATTAGGGCCATTGTAGGTAAAAAAACAAAAAAAAGGGAGCCAGGGGAGGGGGTAATATTCAGAGGGAAAACTCAGAATTTCCGAGATTAAAGTAAATCAATTTACGAGAAAAAAAAATTGGATATTCTTTGTGATTAAAGTGGTAAATTTCACGAGAAAAAAAAACTCACAAATATGTGAGAAATAAAATCTGATATTCTCTGAGATTAAAATGGTAAATTTATGACAAAAAAAATCACAAATTTACAAGAAAAAAGCGGATATTCTCTGAGATGAAAGTGGTAAATTTACAAGAAAAACTCACAGCAACCTGGGGTTCAGCGTCTCGCTCAAGGACACTTCGACATGTGCACATGAGGAGCCGGGGATCGAACCGCCAACCTTGTGGTTAAAGGGATGACCCACTGAGCTACAGCCGTCCCAGTTTGAGTGTTGCCTGTGCTGAAATAAGACACACGCCTTTGTGTATTCAAAGATAGAAGTTGTTGGTCTATACTTTCCTGTAACTTCTATAATATTAATACTTAAGAAAAGAACACATTAAGAACATGAAAGAAAATGTTGCAAATTTGTGAGTTTTTTTTCTCTCTTCTAAATGTATGACTTTTGATCTCGGAAATTCTGATTTTTTTATTTTATTTTTTTCTGGGAATATTAGCCCCTCCCCCCCTTACCTACAATGGCCCTGATATGGCGTCCTACTTTCTCCACTCTCTATCAAATAAATGCTGAAGATTTACCTCTGTCCCACCACTGTTGACCTGTTGACATTGTGATTTGTTCCCCCCCCCCCCTTAAAGCTTGTTATCGATGACAGTGTTGCCATGACACCGTTCTACCTGTTGCTGGGGAAACACCGGCAACAAGAAAATGAAGACCAGCTGAGCAGCCTGTCTGCTGAGAGGACACCTCTACCACAGGGCTCTGTCGCTATCAGAGAGGTCAGTAGTTCGGCCCTGCATGGATTATGTCCACATTGTGTTTGTGATTCTCAAATTTGGATTAAAGCTTGTTTTTTTTGTTGTTTTTTTCTTGACAGCTTCTGCAGACCCCGGCCCACGTCTTGCCATCTACCTCTTTCCTCTGCTCATTGTTTGTACAGTCTCTGCTCATCTCCGTGACAGAAGCCAGGTCAGTAGTCTTGAAACCTAGTAGTCATAATGATAATTTGTGTCTTTTTAGTATGTTAATATTGGTTGAGGGGGGGGGGTGTGACCATATTTTTGACGCCTCACTAACTTCATCACTGTGGGTCTGATAATGTCAGCGTGAGTTGACAAAACAGCTGCTGGAATTCTGGGCTTCACGTGATTCAGCAACTTAAGACCATGGTTAAAATAGTGCACACAGGAAAATGTGGACTCCCTTGTTTATCTCTGAAAATATGCAGAGTCACGGTAACATTTTTTTCATTTCCATCTGTGCTCTCGTGACCGCAGGGAGGAAAACAAACACGCAGAGGAGGAAATGGAGAGCGAGAAAGAGGAAGAGGATTCAGAGGGGGAAATGGAATCCAGCACCCCGAGACCAGAGCAGGCGTCACTGGGCGGCCAGGCGGCAGAGTCGACAGCCCCCGCACTGACAAAAGCCCAGGTTAGGGAACTGAGGAGGGTGAAGAAACTTGACCACAGCTGGCTCACAGATCTCCCTTGAACACAACCCTGTACAAAGACACTCACACAGATACGGCGTCTATAGAAAGTTTTTATTAAATCAGAATGGATTTCTTCTGGAAAGAGAAAAAACAATGTCAAAGGGGCAAAACAGAAAATATTTGATTGCATAAGTATCCGCTCCTTAAGCAGCAATTACAACCCTAAATCAAGTTTGTATCGGGTTACACATTTAAACAATAAAAAAATCCCCCAAATTTTTCTCATTGAAACTGCTGAGGCTCATGTGTGAACAGCAGGTTTGAAGTCTTGCCATGAACTCTGGACTGCATTGAGGTCTGGATTCTGACTCCAGAATATTAAGATCGGTATTTAGTGCCTTGTCTGTTTAGCTTTGACTGTATGTTTGTGGTTGTTGTCTTGTTGGAAAATAAATCTTTTCCCAAGTCATAGTTTTCTTACTCTTACAGTAAGTTGATTTCTCTGTATTCTCTGCAAATATCAAATTTGCAACATGCTAGCTTTCCCCTTTCTCTTCTTGTGATACTTCATAGACCAACACTATACAAACCACACACAAGCATGCAAGAGCTCTAAAAGCGGTTACAGATAATGGTTGGATGGATATGTGTTGTTTGTTGTTTTTTTTCAGCAATTCATAATTTCTTTTTCACATTAGCTGAGCTATTCCACAATCTTTCCCTGATTGGGAATCACTGATCTTCATGATGTAGTTTTGGACAGGATATTAAATAACATCCACCTGGGTGTGCCACATAAGGCTTTATTTAACTGCCATGCCTTGATTAAAATAGACTGGCTGCACCAGTGGTGATTTTGTTCGGTCACAGTAAAGGGATTGAATACTTATGCAATCATTTATTTTGGTCCATTTCTGGAGTGATTTTTTTTTTTTTTATTGCACATTAAAGTATTTTAGTTTTTTATTGATCGGTGTAAAAAGAAAAAAAGATGGGATCCACTGTGATTCAATGTAAAAACCAGAAAAAGGCCAAGAGTGGGGCGATAACCTTCTATAGGCGCTGTATGCACGCACACACATTTTTCTATACTTCTATAAATTTAATAAAACAATGTCAGCCTTTCTTAAAGCTTCCTGCCTCCATGATTTTCGCCTCGTCCCTCACCTTTTTACACAACAGTGTGTCTTCCAGAGTCCAAACTCGCAGGCTTTTTCCATTGTCAGTATTGTGTGATGTAATTCAGTGACGGTTATATGTGTAGATGACGTTTCTCACATGGTATAAGCAGGTGAACTATGAAACACAACTAGTTGCTTTCAAAAAGAATTAAGATTAAGAAATGAGGCAAAAAATAACAACATACAGAATGATTACATGTTTGAGTGGATGCCTAATAATGCAACCCGTGATATTTCATATTACGGCTTCTTGTTGGGTTCTTGGAAATCTTCGACATAAACTTTTCTTGTGTGACCAGGACCTTGAAAAGTCCCATTATTGGTGCTGTAAAGTCAGGTCAGACTCAGCAGATTCTTGAGCAACGAATCTCGAGGTCCTGAGTAAGCTGTCTCAGAAGGAGAAGGTCACGTTTTGTTCCCAGGGTTGGATAAGACCGTGCACTTTCATCTCAGCATTTTTCAGTTCCTTTCTCTATCAGGTGCTTCTGCCCAGAGGACAGATCCATCATGCCCTGTCATGACCTCTGCGTTTGACCGATATTGAGCTTTGATGATCAAACTGGGTCACTCTATATGTCCTTATCGAGACCCAAGCTGCTTATCTGTCACTTTTATTGACCTTATATGAGCTGGGATTGTAGAGCGGATCCAGTAAATAAAAAAAAAAAGAAATAAAAACACAACAAGCCCTGTCTGATTCTTCATAGTAAACTACTTTCTCTGAAATGTACCCTTTGATAAAAAAGAAAAAATGTAATTAACTTTGACATCTATATATAATCATAATATATATATATAAAACAAATAAATATGAAATACATATAAAACTCAGAGGGACCCTATAGTGTTGTTTTAAACAAAACCAATGCAACAAAGACTAAGTCTGAAAATCAGCTCAGAGGTTCAGACTCTGTGTATAATATATAATATAATATAAGGGGAGGAAGTGAAATCTAGAATTTCTGTGGAAGTAGGTCGTTATTTTTTTGAGAATACCAATTAAAGTTTAATTTGTATTTGTGCGTACAATTGTGCATTAAAGCAGCAGTAGGTGGAATTGGAGCAAATTTGATTAAAATAAGTTATTTTTATAAAACGGTCACTATATCCTGACAGTAGTACATGAGACAGGTAATCTGAAAAATATCATGTTCCTCTGTGTCCTCCGGTGCTCCAAATGGCATCTGCAAGATTTCACAGACCGGAGGAAAACAACCAATCAGAGCCAAACTTGAGTCTTGTCGTCTCTGAGCAGCTGTCAATCACTCACAAACTCTGATCAAACGGTCAAACTAGGCAGCGTTGATCAAATATGAATCAATGTTCTGTTACTGTAATGCCTATTTCTGTTTAGCTGTAAAATGAGAACATTTGTGACCCAGCAGCCATGTTGACATCAGTTGAGGAAACCTTTACAGCTAAACAGTACACTACAAGATGTCTCTGAAACATTTTATGCGAGAAATAGACATTACAGTAACAGAATATTAATACATATTTGATCAGTGCTGTCTAGTTTGAACGTTTCAGACCTGCATCACTAACTTTCGCCGCTGCTGCATCATAATTACGGAGCCTAGTGTTAGTGCAGTCAGATTCTCTTAACACCACGGTTGTCTTTTCCTAAGTCCTTGTGAATTCTCCTTCTCATCTTTCCTTGACCTCATGACGTTTTCCATCGAAATCAAGGGAAAATGGTTAGGAAAAGACGTTAGGACGTAATTTTTGGGACTTTTCGACCGCAGCCTCAGAGTTTTTGGTTCCAGAACAGCTGATCAGGGTCAGTTCAATCAACTCTGAGTAGGTTGAACCTGAACATAAAAAGCCATCATCAATAGAGCTCTGATACTAGCATTCACATGGCGACAGGTAAACAAGAGGCAGAGCCTCCATTTTAATCCAGTCGACGTAGAGATTGTAGTACATGTACGTACAGTATATGCTGACTGTGCACATTTATCTATAAAAAAGTCAGAGCGGGGAAAAGTGTCAATAATATAATAAAGTTTTATTCAGTGTGGTCCATTAATTCATCTTTTACCAGACTTACATTTCCTTAATGATAAAGTGGTGGAATCTGACTGTGTATTAGACTGTAGCCTACATTACATCTACTATATATTTGTTCAGCTCTGATGGGGAAAAAACACAGGAGCAGCAACTGAAGATGAAAAATATAGTTGAAGATTCAAAAATATATTCAAACATAGAGACATGATTGTAAACTCACAGTCTGATCCAGTAATAATGAGTTTGGTGATTTAAAGGTTAAATAGAGTAGATAATAATAGACACCTAGGCTATTTGGATCTTGGCTCAACAGCATTCAGTAACTTTATTTCAGCTATTTCAACCAATGTAGTCAATTTAAACACAGTCAGTGAAATGCTGTTAAAACACGTTAAAAAAACACAAAAAACAACTCACTTTATAACTCCATTCTGCAGCTGCACCACCATCCTGCTCCCTCACAAATATTAACATATAATCTACAATATTATTATGATCCATCAGTGCGGCCAATCAAACCGTGAGTGACAGAGATCATTATTCGTTGATCCTGTGTCTGAGATTCATACCGATTTTTATTAGCATATTTAAACTGGGATACACATTTATGTGCAATGAACTAGTTAGTGGAACTGCTCCAACAAACTGACCGCTGTTTCAGTCACAGTGATATAAAAAGGAACTTCGCAAACAGAAAAACAAGCTGAGGTTTTATTCTGAGATGACGGTGACTTGATTCTGTGTCATATTTGAATGTGAGGGCAAAAACAGCTGTTTTTTCTATTCTTCTCACACATACATATATTCTTCTCACATATTCTTCTCACACATACATATATTCTTCTCACATATTCTTCTCACACATACATATATTCTTGTGCGAGTGAAAATATATGTACGTGAAAGGAGAATGTATGTGTGTGTGAGTGCAAGAATGAATTATGTGTTGTTCGGCCCCTCATATGGAGTTGCTAGCTTCAAGCAGAGAGACGAGGAGTTATGAGCTATAATGGTCTGGTAAGCTTTCTAACTTCAACCCCTCAGATGTTTGTCATTGTTAAACTTGTAGTCTACCGCCCCAACTCACTCTCACAAAAGGCTTTAGTAGTACTCCCCAACCCCTGGGAACAGACTTTCATATGTAAAATCAGTACAGCAAGTTAGCTGAGCTTGGCATAAAGACTGGAAACGGGGAAACAGCTAACCTGGCTCTGTCCAATTACCACATTATAGCTCATTTCTTTATTCCGTAGAAAAACAACGAGTTGTGGTTTCACGGCGGGTAACATGCTGGACTATTTCTTGGCCGGGTGGAGTGATTTCCAGGAGTCTTTGTCACCGTCAGGTGGTCGGGCAACCGGAGGAGACTCCAGCAAACTAAGCAAGGTTAACTACTTGCTTGTGGCAAACAGTCAATAAAGGTGCCCCAATTTACAGTATATGTTACATGAC
This sequence comes from Adelosebastes latens, assembly GCA_916700685.1. Lineage (NCBI taxonomy): Eukaryota > Metazoa > Chordata > Actinopteri > Perciformes > Sebastidae > Adelosebastes > Adelosebastes latens. The sequence goes on from CAKAKR010059717.1 coordinate 22,871, forward strand.
TGACTTGTGAAATTGAGCAATGTTTGAGCTTCTAACACCTGACTTTCCCTATCAGCAGTGGTACTATCAGTTAAATATGATTTCTGATGTCACCTTTGAAATTACAGTTATAATCGTTATGGAAGCTAAGAAAAACAAGTGAAAACAAGGCAGGAGGTTCTGACCAAACATGCACATTTATTTTTAGAGAGAATCAGCCTCTCTGTGAGTGCTCATTATTTCAGAAGATACTAAAGATGCCACGATAAAGAGGAAGATATTTCTATAGTGCACACTTATCTCTAGTCCCAGTTCCTGTCTGTAGACATTGGACTTTCGCTGCAGTCAGCAGCCTTCTCCCTATCAAGTATGCGTTCATGTTGAACTTTCTGCCCAAAATTGTTACATGAGAAAAAAAAAAAACATCTTAAAGGGGAACACCACCTAAATTACAATTTCCAATATATTATTTCCATTGCCGAGGAAAGTTCAATCAATATTTGTGAACATGAGCTCCTCTCTCTCAAAGCCAGAAACCAGAGAAGTAAGTCTCAAACTTGTGATGTCATCAAGTATAAAGTCTGGAGCTGCTCCATAGACAGCTCCAGACTTTCTACGCTACGACACCACAAATTTAAGTTTTAGCATTCTAGTTTTTGGATTTGGGAGAGAGTTGTTCATGCTTACTAATATTTATTGGACTGTCTTAGACACGGAGGACACAGAGGCACATGATTTTTTTCAGATTACCTGTCTCATGCACTACTTTCGGGATCTAGTGACTGTAAAACAATTATAACTTTTTTAATCATATTTGCTCCAATTCTACCCACTGCTGCTTTAATTCCTCTTATACACTGTTGTACCAGGAAGCATCCATCTTCAGGCTAATTTATCTGACGTCTGATGCTGGGACAGAACACTTGAGACTCAAACAGGCACTATTGTATTCATTAGCTGCCGTACTTATTAGCAGTGCATTGGTATTTGGTGTTATATAAAGCTCTTAAAGTGGTACCAACTCCTGATAGGACCGCCACAATACGCTCACATGTTTAAGTGCATATTAGTTATAACATAGAAATACATTGTGTTAAAATGCTAAAATGAAACCACAAAATGCTGAGTCATAGCTCCCTAACATGCCCCAGGCCGAGGCCTTCTGTCACGTAATTAAACAGGTCATTATTTGTCTTTTCAGCAGGCATGCGAGTCCAGATCATCCAGCTCAGCTTAGAGTCAGCCAGTTTAACACGGGCTGCCTGAAAGAAAGGGATTCTGGGGAGGAAATTAGCAGCTAACTCTGCTGTGGTATGTGACCTCACACAGCAGCAGCCAAGCCCAAGACTGAGGCCAAGAAACCCTGAACACGATCCACTGCACACACACGGACACTCACACACACACACATTAGACCATACAGACAGGTAATTATGAAGTTTTTCTTTATTTAGGAGACCTCATGCAATACAATCAGTACCAACGACCTCATTGGAGTGCGATTATTACATAAACATGATTTCTTTATGATTTAATGCTTTTGTCTATTGAACTACAATAACACTGATATATATATATATATACAGAGAGAAATATATATTGTCAGATTAAAGCAGTATGATACAGAAATGAAAGAAATGTAATTGCTTTATACACAAATTTAAAAAATCTTTAAGAAATCTCAATTTGACACAAAATGTTAACACTAGGTGTATAAAAACATGTAAAAAAGAAAGAAAAAAAAAGTCAGCATTTCCAGACAAACAGCATGACAACAGTACATACAATATATATAGATATATATATATATATATTTTTTAAGCATTTTCCAATTGTGTATTTCAGTTTATATTGACTGACCGCTAATGTTATTTACATTAAAAATATAGAGTTATGGCCATGTGAGATATTCCTGAATCAGCAGACCGAGTGTTGTAAGAGCTGGTTTTGTTGAGTTTGAGGTTACATTAAACACGGATGGAACATGAAAAAAATAGCTCCGTTCCCAGTGAGTCTGCACCTCGTGGCACACCTGCAAATATCCTGACTCAGCGACTGCAAGCTAAAAAGTGGCCTTTTGTTCTCCTACATCTGGCGTGGCTACTTCTGGTTCCAACCTAAATATCCCCCCCCCACCCATTACCAAAACCTTGGCTAGACTGGCTTGGTTTTTCTTGAGTAGGGTGCGGCTAGTAACCGTCTTCCTGTAGCCACGTGTGTGTGCGTTAAACAGCCGTCAAGGCTAATTTACAATAAGGCAACAGAGATCGCTGAAGGTCAGAGGTGGAGAAGAACTAGTTCCAGCTACATTAGTTACTGTATTTGGGTAGATCTTTGAAAGTGAGATCAAGTAAATTTCTGAAAGACGTAATAACACACTCTTACAAATGAAAAAGTTGACTTCGTAAGCAGTTCAGTGCAGTCCGGGGTATTGCTGCTGCAGCCTTGCTCGGCCTGCTATCACCAGTAGCTTATGGTGGCGAATGTTAGCACACTTTAAATTGTCACATTGTCTCCACAGTGGCTACTGTTACATCCAGTAGCCTCACTTTAAAGTAAAACTACTTTACAAATGTGTGAGATTCTCACTTCACAGGAGAAGTAGCGTGCAAAAAAAAAGCCACTAACTTTCATGTGCTACTATTGAAATGCATTTTCTCGACTAGCACTGTAAAGCCAAAGATGTCAACTTTGACCTGAGTAAAATGTGTCCACCTCTGTTGAAGCGTACTGCAATAACAACTAAAACGGACTCAGTCTGTTGGCAGTCTGAAGAGGGTAAACTGAGATCGGGGAAGGTTTGCTGACTAAGCTCCCTGGCTGACTTTTGAGGAAACAGGGGGGAGAGTAGGGGGGGGGGGCTTCCTGAGGTAAACTCGGGTATCCAGACTGGTACAGTTTTTCCTCATGAGTGTTACAATATGTGCCTTTTTGAACCACAATCCTCCACACAGCGTCCGGGGACACACTGACGGAGAGACTAGAAGTGATTGAAACTAGATTGTGCAGGAGGTTTATGGGGGAGTCGGGACTTCAGCCTTGTGCAAAAATATTGATCAAATGCCTGATCACGCGTTAGGTGTAATGACAGACGTCAATCACTTAAAGTGCCTGTGTAACAACAATCATGATTGAAAAAATTACTCAAGAGAACATAAAAATCAAAAAGGTGACACGTATTAACGTAAACTATCAGGAAAACAAAATTTTTTAAGTACAATCTCAGAGTGGGTTAGACATATCCAAGTTTACTAGGGGGTTGTATGAAAGCATTAGTGAACCTACACAACTACTGTCACCTGATGTAAAAAACATATATTTGGAATGCTTCAGACAGATTTCCCTCACTTCCTTTTATGCCACATATGGACTTTGACTTTGGTAACTGAGAGAGCTGTTGACGAGGGTGCATAGCATTTCGTTCTTATGGCACAACTGCGAGCGCGCAACACAATACTGATGATACGATTATTATAAAAAAACACCGTCTGCATTTCCTGAATAAATACAGCTAACTGCATATACCTACGTGTTAAGAGAGACTACATCCCAGTTTTGTGTTTGGTTAAATAAAAAACCTTTCTGGAGGAAGACATCCACTACCTGCTCTTCATACATGTATATGTAGGCTAAGCTATCAGAGAACTGCTAGCAGACACAGCTACAGCACCAAGAGGCGAGTGTCAGAAGATGGGGGACGTTCTCTCTTTTCTCAGACAAGAGTCGTCCCCCTTAATCCGAGCCTCAGTGCCCGCTTCCCTGCGAGATTTCTCCATCATTCTGCCCTTTAGTTAGCTGGAGCACCTTTTACAATTCTTGACAGCTAGGTCCAGGCTGTTAGGAGAAGGAGGAGATTCTACAGTGTTATCCCCTGATTTCTTTAACAGGACCCACGTTGGGGTCACAAGCCTAGAAGTGGTTGACAGTGCATGTATGTATCGAAGAGCATGGACCCACAGATGAGCGGCTCTCACCTGACTCCCACACTGAAATAGTTACAGGAGCCCTGCCTTATCTAAAGTTGTACTGGTGGTTAGCTTTCTACTCACCTCCTACTCATGATTAGTGCTGTATTCATGGCTACAGTATGCATAGCGTGTTAAGTTACCTTTTTCTCTGGTTTCTGTTAGCATTAGCATTCTGCCGGCTACAAGCGAAGGTGTTAGTATGATAAGATGCAGGGGTCGGGTAAGGCTTGAGAAGTATGTACCCAGGACAGAGTGTCTTTAGTGGGGTTAGACGGTGGTAGGAAGTGAGAGGCTGTCCACCGTCTCCGCCTTCTGCTCCGGCGAGCAGCAGAGGAAGAGGCGGCTGCCCAGGCTCTTGAAGGCAAATCCAAAGTACATGATGTGACCCATGGCCACGAAGGACACGGAGATGATGACCAGCAGGCCGAAGGCCTCCGGGTTCGGAGCCAGAATCACCATGATGAAGTGCAGCAGGTCTAAGAGGTAATTCATGGAGTTCTGGACGCCGTTGATCACACCTCGCTCCGACTCGATCACATTCTCCTGGATGAGCTGAGTCACTGTCAGGTCAAAAGACCACAGGCCTGCGGGACGGAGATCAACAGTCAGTCCTAATGGTATCTTTACAGCCATATAATAACCGCTAACAGTAGCTGTAGCTGGAAATATCAGGCAATATTATTGGAATCAAAGGTTGCGATTATTGCTTTGACATCCATGACTCATCCGGAGAGGTCTTGTGTGAAATTCTGGTTACTTATGAAAAAGTTCAACCTGTGGACCTGCTTGATTCACCTTTAGGAAGTCATAATTTGGGAAACAGCCTTTTACAATCTTATGAAAGGAAGTGAACATGCCAACAAAGCATGAACACTATAACACCTATCACTCTAATTTCCTTTTGAATAAAACAATAAAACAGACTATGCACCATTTACTTCGATAACAGTCAATGATCACTTGCACTTTGGAGCTTCTACTCTGCTTCAAAACAAAATAATATTGAATACAATATCATGGTATTGAGATAACACCACAAAAATATTCAAGGGGGACTATTTTACTCACCAACTCTAGCAGCAATGACGCCAGAAAACAGCAGAATAACAGACATGTAGGACTGTAGAGGTGGCAGCTCTTCAGTTGGTGCAGCAGTAGTGGTGGCGTTTCCACCGGTAAGAACGCCGGTGAGGATGTGGTCGGCCTCGGGCAGCGCCTTCTCTCCGATCAGGTGGGTGTAAAGGTCCAGGAAGGGCGAGACGCTGAGGTCGAAGGGGCTCCCGGGGGCAAAGACAGCGAAAACACACAGCAGTAGGCAGGACAGCTGGGCCACGCCTGAAATGAAGCCCGTGCGGATCAGGCCGCACTTCTTGCGGATCTGAGTGAAGGCGACGGTGCCGCAGATACCCGCCACGGCCGAGGCCCCCATCAGCAGGCTGAGCACCGAGCCGTTGAGGCCCTGCGTGTAGGCGTAGCCCGTGGTGATGCAGTCGAAGCCCAGCACCGTCATGTAGAGGAAAGCCAGGGACATGCCGGCCAAGAAAATGTTCTGGTTGTAGTAGGCCACCCAGCCGGCCTTCAAGGTGCGCAGGGGTTCAGTCATCTGGTAGCAACAGCCGTGCTGCTTGGGAGCGTCGGGCTTGGCCACGGCTGAGGTTTCATTCATCAGCGGCTGAGACGACTCCTCAGGACTCTGGCCGTTCTCCATGTCTGAGAAAGGGCATGGTAAGATTTAGTTCTATTCAGTCTGGATCATCACACAGGCTAAAACTCTCCAAACTCAACCAATGAGTACAATTATTAACAAAAATAAAATACCAGGATTTTAGTACGAATCAAACACAGGGTTCTTGCAGCTACCTTTCGGGGCGCTGAGCTGCTTGAGCTCCTGTTGCTGCTCCTTCTGGCCGGCTTTCGAGGCCAACGCCGGCGTCTTCTGGTAGACCTTCCACAGCAGCGCGTACTCCAGACACATGGAGCACAGGTTCCAGCCAGAGATGAAGCCGCAGCCAATGAAATGGGAGCCGAACGCCATTATCTGGCCCACCAGCATGGGAGCCAGGATGTTGGTCAGCTGGTCGATAATCCGCACTGTGGCATTCATGTCTGTTTAATACAAGAGTGGAAGTCAATATCGACAGTTTCTTATACTGATGGATGTCAAAGGAAATGATTGGCCTATTAGTCCTCATATTTTGGTCAGTTTTACATTCATATGATAGCAGGTTTTACTAAACTGTAGAGATGTTCCGATACCATTTTTTTTCCTTCCAGATACCGATTCCGATACCTGAACGGGCGGTATCGGCCAATATCGAGTACAGATCCGATACCAGTGTGATAAAAAATATATATAGTTGTTATTATTATTATTATTTAAAAGCTGTTTACTACTGACCATGTATGGATGTGATATTATTACTATCTTTGTTGTATGGCCTGGCTCAGGTTAAACACTTTGTAAAACATTTTCCACTGTGAAATATTGCCAAATGGCTGACATGTTCCTCGCTCTGACTACCGTTACACTCTCCACTAGCACCGCACTGTTGTTGTTTGCTATCGTCACGTTACAAACTACCTGCAATCAGCTCTTCTTCGCTGCTCTAAAACAGTAGTTGCCAGTGGCAGCCATGATACATCCAGGGCGACAGCACAGTGAAGGCTACTGTTTTGGAGCGGCGAAGAAGAATTGATTTCCTGTTAGACGAGTTGACTTGTTTCTGGGTAAATAAATTATGGTATTGGATCGGTGCGTAGACTGGCGTTCTCGCTGATACCTTATACCAAATTTTGGGCAGTATCGGACGCATTTCCGATACTGGTATCGGAACAACTCCACTAAACTGATTGTACTAGCACTGCTGGTAAAGGTCCTCAAGTTCATGAGTGTTTTCCATCATGTGAACAAATCTTTTAAATAGTTTATAACAATCAGGGACATAAAAGATGAAAACGAGAGTGAGTCAGCATCCGGGGTTCAGAGTCTGGCTCACTGTAGAGATCTGATAAGGGGTCACGTGAGGCCTGCATTCGATGATAAGCCAGCTGCGGGTAAGAAACACTGACCTGCCAACGTGCTGCTGTCCTGACCTGCCACAACCACCACCCAGTCCCTCTGGATGGTGATGGCAGTAGCCGTACTGGCCAGGTTGGCGATGTTAGCGATGGTGATCACCAGAATGTAGCAGGTGGTCTGAAAAACAAAATAAGGGTATTTAAATTCAAGAATGACAAACCCTTTCTAACTCTGTAACATCAGAACTCAAACTGTAAAATGAGACTGTATAGTTGTCATTTTGGAAGTACAGATTTCACCTGACAACAAAATTCTTTATCAACTAAAGCCCAAGTGCTACTATCACGTGTCATCTTATGCAAACTAAAGAAATCAATAACTTCCTGTGGAAAAAAAATCTTTAACATTCTGTGAAAAATAACTGCTTAGAAGAAAGAGAACAGCGAATATAATACTCATCATGTGACCTCAACTACAGCAGTAATGAAGAAGCACTGAAAAAAACACATAGCATGTTTCATCTAGAAATGGCTCATTTGTGAAACACACTGGCCGGCTACTTTGTTTGTTGATCTGTGTGTGTGTGTGTGTGTGTGTGTGTGTGTGTGTGTGTGTGTGTACACACATTGTAACGCAGTAACTGCTTCAACAGGCCAGGCCACATTTCTCTCTCTGTCATGTGACAGGCCTGGAAGAACCTGCTGACTGCACAGCCTCCAACTAGACACTCAATCTCCTGTTTCACCGACCTCCCTCCACCTCCACACACACTCCGACACCGGCCGTCCCTCTAAACACTCTCACATGGCCAAAATCCCCCCTTTCTCTGGAAACCCAAAGGCGTCCTACAAATGCAGAGGGCAATACTGAAGACATTCTCCCCGACAGAAAGGCATTTGTGTTTCAAACCGAAACCACAACCAGTTTCCCATGATGGTGGAGGGAAACCCGTCTAGTCTGCAGCTCTGCATCTCGGTCAGCTGCAGCATTAGGTCTGAATCTTAGTGGTGAGGGAGCTCTCATGAAGCCGCATAGCTAAACAAGTGTAAACAAGCCGCTTGCAAAACACTGACACAAACATTCTTTTCCTACAGAAGACTGTTGAAGATGTGTGACGTGACCTGTCATGCTTTGTTTCCCTGTGATAAAAAAAACTAGGGCTGCCCTCTCTTAGTCGACAAATCGGTCATTTTGGTCTTAGTCGACCAATTGGTCGTAACATTTCTTTAGTAAATTAGTCGTTTTTTATGCTTTTTTCATGCTGAATGTCTTTAATATTTAAATTGGTGCTTTTGTGTGATTCTTTGTGGAAAAACTCAGTTTCACAGATGTCGATTAAATCAACTAATCGGTTAGTCGACAAAATCGTATGAGTGTTAGTCGACTAAGAGTTTCTTTGGTCGAGGACAGCCCTAGAGAAAACCTAATTGTTTATGATCGCGACACAGCAAGCTTTGTTTTCTTGTGATAACAATATTATTACAAGTTCAGTAATTAATTATTGTATCATGAGCATCATGAAAGAAGAAGACAAGTTGTCTGAAGCGTACATTTTTGAAAACAAAAATTGAAATAACGACCCTGACATTAAACTTAGTGGAACAGTCAAAGGTCTTGTGGAAGTGAACTATAATCATTTCGCCCATCCGTAAAAGCTGTTCAAGTGGTCATAAATCATATTGACGCAGGAGTCCATATCAGTAAAAGTAAGCAACTTTCAATCCCGGGGTCAGAGTGTTGTACTTGAAGAAAAGGGGTTAGTTAAAACCTCAATCAGGTCACGTTGAAACAGTGAGTGTGTAAGCACAGGGGAGGGGGGATCTTACCAGAATCCATCCATTGTAAAGCTCCACTAGCTGTTCTTTGAACTGGAAAACAACCATCAGGAGGATCCCACACAGGATGACGCAACTGTTCTGGACGAGCAGCGAAGTCTGGGCCACTGTGGAAACACCACGAGGGACATTAGGGACAGAAATCTGATCAAAGACAACAGGTTTCTGTCTGATAATAACTAGTTCATTACGGCGCTTCAAAAAGATGGTTGGGTACATTCTCCGCTTCCTGATCTAATCTAATAGTGTCTTTGCCAAATTCCTCTGAATAAACATTCCACAAGAGGTGCATTTAACTGTGAAAATGAGGGATGGAAATAGCACATGTGCACACTTGCATAATGCCAGTCCCTTTGAAAGTGCTCCACATCTATTTTCAGGATCAAATCTACAAAGTTTGAGCATTTTGTTCATGATAAAACTTGTGGTATGACCGTCCCTGAAGAACAGCTATGCTTTGATTTGTAATGCCTTACCTTTGAGTCTGGGGTTTTTGTCCACCCAGTCCCCAATGATGGCCCCAAGCAGCAGCACAGAGCCGGCCACCACCAGCCCGTACACGGCCGTGAGCAGCAGGCTGTTCCCATACAGCTCCACCAGGAAAACAGCCACGGCAAAGTTCCACATTCGGTCACCCTGACAATGCAAATCCCAGATTATTTTCAAGGCAAGGCTTGATACTTGATTCAAGACATCCAAGATTAGGGCTGATGATATGCATAAATAATAAGAGCCCTCTCTGCTTTCATGGGCTGAAAAGCTAACCCTCTCTTCAGTCTAATCTGTCCTTTAGAGCTATTTGTAAAGACCAGTATTGTGTGGTGAGCTACACAGGGAAAAACATGTCATTTTGTATTGTAATGACAGTTATAATAGCACATAATGCAACAGTAACACATTCATGTCGTATTACATCTAGTTTGACACTTAAAAAGACCAGAATGTAGCCTGTCATCATGGTGAACATGTACTTGGACGTCAGGGGGCACAGTCAAATTGAGTTGCTGAGTGATGTTGTTGAAATTGTTGTGTGTTGTTGTGTTTTTTTTTTGTTTTTTGTTCTTCTTCTTTTAGGTATTTATGTATTTTGTCTTATCTTTTATTTTCTTTGTTATTTGATATGTGAAATACATGAAATGTCATGTCTCTTTCTTTGAAATTCTGACTAAACATGTCATTGTATAATTTAATTATGAATATTGTTAGTCTGTCTGCATGTGTATATATGTATATATGTCTATATGTAAAATTCAACAAAGATATTGTTTAAAAAAAACCAAAAGGATGAACATGTACAAATACATGATGGGAGTGTCATTTAAATAGACAATAATGTGTCTAATTGTAACAGTGTGTCACTTACCCATGTTGACAGGGCATGTCCCATGTAAATAAGGAATTTAGCTGAAGTGAAGAAGTCTCTGACAGACTCTGTGAAGACAAGAGAAGAAGACATTATACAGCTGCAGCTCCATCTCCATCTTCCTCCACTGATGTGGAGGCTCCTTCTTGGAAATATTGTAATATTTCGCATGCAATGAAAAGTAAACCTACCATAGCATGTCCTTGGTGCAGGGTTATCCATTTTAAAGCTGTCCAAAAGGCAAATAAAAGGTGAGTATTGTCTTGTTTCTGCTGTCTCCTCTGTTGTGATGTAGTAAAGGAGGTCGACTACTACAGCATCTCTTACTGTCGCAAAACGACTAAAAAACAAGAAAAGACACCGCGTTTCTCCCCCTTTCTCCTTTCCAAACTTAGCTATCACTGTAGCTGAAGTCGGAAAGAAATAGTTTTATAAACTAAAAGGTTGGTTAGTCGCAAAAAAAGACCCCAAAAGCTGGGAGCTGAATACAGCGTCGCTCCGTCTGGACGGTCTGCTCTCTACTGCTGCTCTGCTCTCTGAGGCTCTGTGTGTTTACGTCTCTGCTCTCTGTGTTTACGTCCCGCCTCGAATATACTCACGCTGTCACGTGACCTGCCTATTATTTACATCGTGTCAAAAACAAGTGTGGTCCTCCAACCGCACACACAATCACACACCCACACGCACACACACGCTCCCAAAAAAAAAAAGATGGATCATATCTGCACACAAAAAAAGGCGTCATTGTGTTAATATGATAAATAAAGCCCTCAGCTCTCTTTACACAGGGGTTGGTGAGCTTTTGTTCGTTTCTTTAAGCAGCAAGATTCAAGCCCTTCATTGTCATTGTGTAGTACAACAAAATTAGATTGTGACAATCCCATAGGTGCTAAAAAAAGATAATACAATAAAAGAGATAGTGCAATATATATATATATATATATATGTATATATATGTATAAAATATAATACAAGATACAAGATTCAAGATTCAAGCCCTTTATTGACATCGTGTAGTACAACGTAATTAGATTGTGACAATCCCATAGGTGCTAAAAAAAGATACAATAAATAAAAAAAAGAGATAGTGCAATATAGATATAAATATATAGATATAAAATATAATACAATATAAAATATAAAAATACAACATGTATATTGATGAGATGACAGTTTTGCCAGATTATAGTTTTGCCAGATTATTGCACAAGTGGAGTGATGAGCAACAGTTAGACACTTGACCAAAAGCTGTGTTTGCTCTACAAAGATAACCTTTATCTTAAGCTTTATCACAACTCATGAATATGTCTGGCCTACATTTTTCTGAAGGCCTTCTGTTGTCAGGTTTGTGTTTGCTTACTCACTGCACACAGTATTCACAGCTTTAAGTAGCAATTCCACAATGTAAAAATACTCTATTACACGTTTATTCGACATCTAAGCAGAAGTAAGTGTTGATGGGAAATGTACTGAGAGTATCATTATATTATTATATATTAGATCATTTGAATATTATTACTGATGCATTAATGTGTAAGTAGCATTTTACTATCGCACTATTGGTCAAGGTGGAGCTAACAGGATATGCTGTTAGTTTAATCCAGATCATACTTTATAAACCTATCAAATGTTTTTTTATGTGAAATCTTAATCTGCAAAGTAAATTCATTAGTTTTTTTTTTTTTCGACAATATTTTTATACACAAACACAGACAAAACCAACAATACACCAACACACAATGGCCACAAGAACTAAACATCAGACTTAAATCCTTGACACATGATTTACATAGCACATACTATACTCAAAGAGATGACTGTACACAATCTAATAAACGACAGCGATGCAACAACAAAATATTTAAAGAAAAATAAGAAAACAAAATAAATAAAAGTCAGTAAATAAATATCTCGCCTTACGACCTAAAAATGTCACTTTGCCAATTCTCAATATTACAGTCTATCAGACCCTTTAGAACAATATTTCTAAGTCTTTTCCTAAAGAAGGGCGTCCAAGTCTTAAAGAAATCACCCATTTTACATTTAAATCTGTATGTTAGATATTCCATTGGTCAAATATCAGTTTATGCCACCCCACAATTAAATAAAAATGTAACAGAGTAAAAAGTACAATATTTGCCTCTGAAATGTTGTGGCATAATAGTGGCATACTGAAGTAGAGTACAAGCAGTACAAATGTGTACTTAAGTACAGTAGTAGAGTAGCTACTTAGAGACATTCCATCACTGACTAATTGTAACAGAGTATAGGCTATCAGTTACAACGATATGGTACGTTTGAATCAGTGGGATGAAGGTCAGATTTACACCAGAACTGTGTCACTTGATAAACTATTATACTATCAGTAGAGATTCAATTCAGAGCAATAAAACTGTTCCACCTTAAATGGAGAAGTGTTTTATTTGTTTCCACAGCTCCACCTTTCCCAAATCCAGTAATGTCACACACATTTACATCCTGCACTTTCTTTTTTATAACTGAATCTGATAAATATCTCAGTGGTAAAAAGAAGCACACAACAGAAGAGAGCAAAGAGATTGCAAAAGTTAAAGATTAACTGAACTCTCCCGTGCATTTCATGCCACACGTTGAACGTTTCAAACATGTTGGTAACAGAGACAGCCGTTACTGCCTCGACCTGGTGAAGCTGTTTACCAAGAAGGCTGTTGCAATAGAATAGAGCTTGGCAGTGAAAACAGAAAAAAATGTGTACAAATCACACATTGGATGACTTGCATTTGTTCACCTATGTCAACAGAACAGAATCACAGTTCTAATTACAGGCTGCATGGATGAGAGCTCCTTGGCCCGTATCCATAAAAAGTAATAAACACTGGCACATGGCTAATATGTTGCTTTTACCTGTACACTGTACCTGGATGCACAGTGGACCTTAAAAGGCTGTTATCAGCTGAGTGAGACCCTCAGTGGTGCCCTATGTCACCACTGAAACCTCTTCTCAAGTGATGTATTTTGGGCATTTCATTGGACTGCACTGACAGGAAACAGGGAAACAGCTAGCCTGGCTCTGTCCAAAGGTAACAAAATCCACCTACCAACACCTCTAAAGCTCACTAATGAATTGCATTCACACTTCAAAAATCATAAACGTGGTGTTAATTTGTGAAGATTATCTTTCTGAACAAAACGTGCAAGTGTCATAAATGTGTGTTTGCCACAGAGCTTATTTTATGCAATAATCCAAAACCCAATGGAAAAATCCCATTGGCTTTTTGTCGAGAGAACCCAGGGTGATGCTAACTTGAGAGTGTGTGTGTGTGTGTGTGTGTGTGCGTGTGTGCGTGTGTGCGTGCGTGTGTGTGGGTGGGTGTATATTCTCTTATATTTATTTTATAATTGTGTATGTATTCCCTACCTCATATTTTTTCGAACAATTTGCTATTGTTGCTGCTATATTTATAATGTTTATAATGATGATTATATTTTACTTCATTATTGTTATTCAATTGATTGATTGGTCGATTGTCTATTAACAGGGATGAGAGAGTAACAAACAGGAACAAAGAATCTCACTGCCATGTCAATGTTTATGTGATCAATAAACTAAACCTGAAACTTGAACTTGAACTTGAAACTTGAAACTTCCTGGTTGGCCTACAAAAATACATCATCCCTGGAGCACTCTACACATCCATAATACACAAAGAGGGGGCGAAACAAAGGATTAATAGGGTCCCACAGCTCATTTTAGCATAAGGGCCCCCTGTGGGGTTAATCCGGCCCAGTATTTAGCCTTTAATATGTGACCCTTTTCCAACCAACCAGCACTTGGGGTGGTTTCGTAGTCATTATCTACATATAATCACCACATTTTAGCATGTAGTACTATAAATACATGTGAAAACACATATGGCGGATGGGCTACTAATACATCTGTGTCTTAAAAAAATATACAAAGCACCAGTTTCTCTCTGGCCCAGAGCAACACGTAGCCCTACTCTGTGCCATCTCATCCTATGAGGGAGCAAAACTGACACTAACAAGGAACATAAGCACATATTTTGAGCCAAGTGATGACAATAGGCACTTCTATCCTTTTGTGATGTATTCAAGGATCACAGAGAGCTCTCAACCGTTTGAAAGTCTGCACACACTGAGCTGGTACAAACAGATTACCAGCCGCACTATTAGTGGGCCAGTGTGTCACCCGGGCTCAGCTACCTGTCATCAGCGGTCAGACGGCTACTGTGTCATTTTGTGGCCATGAGACCTGCAGGTATGTCTGCCCCTTGACGGGATCCTTTTTCAGCCTGGCTGTGGAACAACAAGCTGTGTTTACGTCGGCTATATTTGTACTTCCAGGACAAAAATATGAGAATGACTTGCCTCCTGTGGCCTTAAGTTATCTGACGCTTACAAGCCACAGCTAAAGAAGGGATAGAGGTGGAGGGAGGATGCGAGATCTCACCTGAAGGACGGTGTGTGTGTGTGTGAGGCCGGATCAGATTATTCATCTATTCTTCATGAAGGGTTTCTGTTCTTGTTTTGTGCTGAGCTCTTGTTTCAATCGAGCTAAAAGGTATTACACAACAGCTCAGCTATTTCATTGATATTTAGCTGGAATAGCTGAGGCTGGACTCTTGAGGTCTCCCAAAATCTCATGACACTGGACACAGTCAGATTACCAGCCATCTCAGTGACCATAGAACCTCAGAAACAGCGATTATAATTATTACCATTACCCATTTTTAGAACATAACAGTTATTGTTTCTGTGGATATCTACCGCTGCCTGGGGTTTCCCAACAGCTCCACCAGAGAACACTAAACATCAAAGGTCACTGTCTGGCTGTGATGACCTGGACACCTTTTTCCCAAAATGACAGCACTTGTTTCCAGGGAATGAATCGGTAAACACCTGACAGCTGTTTCAGATCAATACAACACTGCAGCTCAGTGGGAAGCAAACCAACACGAGACCTCAAACAGGTGTGTTTGTCTGCCACACTGCAGGTTCGAAGGGTTTTTGACCCACTGCTGGAGAAAGATCAACATTTGTGTCATCCAGGGTTATTTCGCTTTACCGGTTGCCGCTGCCAGGCCAGTGAAGCTCAGGTCCTCAAAAACATCTCTTTAATGGAATTGTACCACATGTGACTGACTGGGAGGTTGCTGGTTTGAAACTCTGCATGCTGAGTGAATGAGTAATGTTCTCCCCTCCCTCAATAACTTTGCAAGCACGCTATTGGTGTGGCTCTATATGGCCATGTCGCTCAGTCGCTCAGATCACCACTTTGTTCCAGACTCAAAAAATATATGGATGGATTGTCATGAAATTTTGGACAGACATTCATGGTCACCAGAGGATGAATCTTACTGACTTTGGTGATCCTCTGACTTTTCCTTTAGCACCATCAACAGGTAAAGATTTTAATTGGTCCAATACCTTGGTTTATGACCAAATATCTGTAAAACTAATGACATTCCCATAAGCCTCAGCTGTACTTTGTGTTTAGCACTAATTAGCATGCTCACATGCCACACATGGTCGGCCCGGCCATGTCAACAAAGCACAGAGAAGCTCAGATTACAACACAGACAGAGAGAGAGTGACTTCATTATCTGCTCAGGTAGACATTACTCCTCTATATCTTTACAGTATAGTTGTTTGCTGCTATATTAATGCTCTGGATATCATACAGGTCACCTTCAAAATGTACCTCTGATTCTATTTTATCATTTTTGAGTAGTAGTTTTGAAATGACTGCATCTGTGCACATGATTACATCAGTGATCTCTGCACTTCATTTCAGATTTTTGTTGCTTCACACCCTTGTGATATTCCGGTCACCAGGTTGATTTCCTTATTTCTCTCATCATCTGAGTCAATTTTCCACCTTGGTGGAAACAACAGCATGGGGACTAAATTCATATGACTGACTGGCACAAGCCAAGTTTTATTTACTGGAGTCTTGCCCTATATGGCAGCCTGGTCACTCACAGCAGGAAGGAGTTTCCGCCTCAGCCCAATGACATGCAGGTCTGGTGGAATGCTTGCAAGTAGATGTAAATGTGTAAATGTGAGTGTGAATGTCTTCGTCTGTCTGTGTACAGTATGTGTAACCCCCAAATATCATTATTGGCATCTGCCTCAAAAATCCAGTATCGGTTGTGCCATAATTTCATTGTTGTAAATGTGTAAAGAATGTATCTAATTTGGCACTTTAGAAAATTAACAAGATCATTAGCAATATTATTATTATAAATTATCATTACAAATTAAAATGTAGTTTATATTTGGTTTTACCATGCCCTGGCAGGAAAGAAATGCTTTGTCTCATGGACTAGATTTTATTTTGTCCAATCTATAATAGATGGGAAAAAATCATATCCACCTCCGCCCTCCAGCCTCCAGGGGGCAGTACAGTCACAGCTGGACTCAGACCTCAACACCCGGAAGAGCTGTCAGAGCGGCTGAGCATGTGTTTACACTGAGGTCAGCTAGCTTCAACTACATCAGTACAACAGTAGAAGAAACTTAACAAACATGACTTCGAAAATTCGGGATAGCGACGATAGTTTTGAAGGACAGTCTGCACTGAAGGAGGAGTTGAACAAAAAGGTAAAGTTAGCTCTAACATGTTGCTGCTGGTGGCTAATGTGGGCTAATGTAATAGCTACAATCTATTCTATCAGGTCAGTGAAATAAATGTGTGTTGCTAACTTGCAGATAAAGGAGCAGAAGGTTGTGGTGGACGAGCTCTCCAATCTGAAGAAGAACAGGGTGAGTAGAGTTGTGTTAAACACAGCCAAAATATACCTGAAATGTACCTCATTATTTATTCATTTATTTAAATGTGATCATGCCCTGGCTCTATGAACAGGAACGTTCTTAGTTAAACTGTTTTCCTGGGTTGTATTGCTGTGTATTAATATACATGTTGTATGCATTTCTCCCTCAGAAAGTCTACATCCAGCAGAGGAACAGTAACATCTTCTTCCTAGCAGACAGAGGTCAGACACTGGGTTCATGCAAAAGTAAGTTGAGAGCTCTAAGTGAATACATATTATTTTAATAGATAAACTAGCTGGTATCTGTCTCATTGATTAATAACTGAGGCTGTAGATGAACATAACAGATGATATTTTCTGTCTCCAGAGGAACTGGATAACATGAAAAAGGATCTGCAGGATATGTAAGACTGACCTTCACCACAACAATGTGCGGTATCTTTTGTCTGTTGAGTCTGTCACCCACTCAGT
>CAKAKR010059718.1:0-52580 GCA_916700685.1 Adelosebastes latens
AGATTATGACTTACGCAACCACTGGTTTGATATTTTAAACATGAATATCTGCTAAAAATAGCAGCATATGTCTCAGAAAGCCAGATGAGCCTTAGGTTGCAAATGAGTTTCAGGAGTCTGAAATAAACTCGTATGTTATTTAAACAGTCACCGCTCTGCCCGTCTGGAGACTGTCACTATATGTAAATGTGACATTTTATGGTCTGTCTGAAGTCGTCCGTATCAGTCACAGTGGTTATTATTTGAAACATGGCACACCACTGAGGGCTTCTGTTGAACGTCATGCACCCAGCGATGACATTTACATCGATGTCAACCAAACATATGGACTCATTAAGAGGAAAACTGATGGGATATATCTCAGTTTTTAATTACAAGTGCACAGCTGGTTCTTTTGATCATACAGGTCACATACATAAAAACATTTCAACAATTACAGTATCTTCTACTGTAGATGCCTTTTGGGTTCTGTACACACTTAAGACACAGCATTGCTTAAGGCAATATACCATATACATACTGTAGTTTACAGTATTAAAATAACAGCCGTGAAAAACATCCCTGGAATGTGACATGTTCGGATGGACGGCGACTGCTTCCCCTTTGTAGTTTTAGAGAAAACGGCAAAAACCTATGAGCTTTGACATGTTCTGAGCCTGTGCTTTGGTTCCTTGAGGAAAAGATCTTGAGTACACATGTTGTGGACAAACACAGGGATTCAACTGCAGAACCTTTAATGTCAGCAGAGCACAGTGGACTTTATTACAAGGTTTGTTTGAAGGACAGGCTGCGGGGATCTTTCTAGGGTTGACATGGGTTAAAGGGGACCTATTATGCTTTTGTGCTTTTTCCCTTTCCTTTAGTGCGTTATATAGTTTTATAGTGCATTTAAAAGGTCTGCAAAGTTACAAAGCCCAAAGTCCACGTCAAAGGGAGTTACTCTCCCCCACAGAAACGCTGCTCCTTAACTGCCTCAAACACCTTGCTTGAAGTCCCGCCTTTTCTTCTGCAACAAGGTGATGTCATAAAGTAACACATTTGCATTACGGCTAGTTTGGCGCGCTCTCAAACAAAGCTAGCTAGAGCAGAGTCCAAAGAGTTCGGTTTGGCTGGCTAATCACAACAGTGGACCAGCTGACCAATCAGAGCAGACTGGGCTTTTCGGGACGGCGGGCAAAAGAGGGTGAAAAGAGGTTTTGCTGCAGCGCAGCCGGTATGAGAAAAATAAAGTGTTTTTTGAACAATAAAACATATAAACATGTTCCCATGGAAACCCAGAATACCAGTGTGCACCTGAAAATAAGCATAATAGGTCCTCTTTAAGGACAGTCGATCCACTTTTATATAATAGTAGTTCTCTGATCTTATTTCTCTTTGATCACTGCTGACAGAACAGTAACACACATGTGGGCCGAAGCACATCACAATATCCCCCAACAGACAAGATACAGAGAGGAAGCCACGAATCTTCTTGTTAGACGTCAATAAATCCTTGAATTCTTTGCATGCTAAATAAGACAGCTTGCAGTTTGATGAGAGGATAAAATAAAAAGGTTGAGAACTTCACCGTATTAATGAATCATCATGAAACATCTCATATCTCACCAGTATCCAGGATTATTTTGATCCGAACAAGCTCAAAAGTTTGGACGAGAAATCATCCGATAAGGCTCTCACGCTGAACATGATTTACCTCTTCCACGGGGAAGAGATATTGCACTTGGGGCCTTTTTGATGGAACATGATCAGAGAATTAGTAAAGAACACATTCCACATTAAATCAGTCACATTTCGTCCATTTCAGAGCCAATGATTGAAACAATTACATGAGAAAAATGTACATTTCCTGTCATCAGACAGTAGTGTGGCCCTTCCCTAGCTGCTGATCTTGGTCAGCATCTTGTTGATGGCCTGTTTGACGTGCGTGGTGGAGCTGCGGCGTCTGGCCTTGCCCTGCACGGCCTTGCGGCGCCTTATCTCGCGGCACAGCTCGTGGAAAGCCTCGGCCACGGTGCCCCCCTCGTTGGCGCATGCTGAACATTCGTAGAAGGCGCACGCCATTTCAGCCGCCAGCCGCTCTCCTTCCTCTGTGCCGACCTGCCGGACGTGGTCCAGGTCAGACTTGTTGCCCACGAGGACCAGAGGCACGTTTTTCGGCTTCTTCACCTCCTCTAGGAGACTACGGAGCGGCGCCACCTCCTCAAAGCTTCCCCGGTCCGTGATGTCATACACGATGACAAATCCGTCACCCCAACGCATGTGGCTCTCCTTCTGCTGGATGTCCTCCTGAGATGAAGACAAAGAATTTGGTTACGAGCCCTCCTCAAATTTTGATTCTCAAAAGAGTAGTTCGATATTTTGGGAAATTCCCTGGCAGATACTGCTTTTATAAAAAAGCAAAAACAAGATAAAAGCAAGGCCTTTCTAAAATTTTTGTTCCATAGGTGACAGTTTGAAGCCAGCAATTTTGGTCCATGCACCCTTCATCTTCCTTTTTGCATTTGAACATAAAAATATTCCATCTTGACATAATTTAATTTTGAGTTTACATATGTAACTCATCAAATTTCTTCATGGAGAATTAGTCTCTAATTTCTGACTCTTTCTCTCTGCTCTGTCCCACACCTGCCTACGCCAGAAAGTTAATTCTGCAGCCGTCTGAGGATTGTGAACATTCAGCAGGCATGTGCTCTTAATTTGATCGTGTTGAAATAGAAACAGTCCCTCCGGTTATAACCACTTTAACTGGTCGTGTGGCAGACTTTAAATCGTAACCTGACTGGAGGGAGGCACAGAGATCCTCATCTCATAATTAGTGTTAGAGGAAGCTTAAAAAAATCCCACATCCCTCCAGAGGAAAGACGAGAAAGTTTGACGTTTGTATACCTGACCGACTTTTGAACTTGCAATTTATGAGCTACCAAAGAAGACTCCACCTCCACAAATCATGATAGAGTTAGCACCATGCTTTGATACAATCAGAGTCAGGAGAGGCCTGACATTCAACGCAGCCGTGTCTGGAAACATTCAGACCGCATCCTAATGCCAACTGAAAATAGACTATAATATAATGAGAGAGAGATGACTTGGCTGAAGTGTCACAGGGGAAATCAGCCGCCAGCAGAACACCTACGCAGCACTGCAGCATATTTATCTCCAGCTCGAGGACTTACGCAAGCTCTCCCTCATGGTCAGGACCCTACAATGCTTCTGCCAGACTTACAGGAAATGGCCATGTTAAAGTGCCATTAAATCTCCTATCCACTCCTACAATTACTCAAACAACTCTTTCCAAAATAAGTGTCAAAATCTGTCAGAACAGGCAGCAAGGGCAACATGACACCCGAGCAAGTGAGTGGAGCCATCTCACTTTTTTTTAAAGAAATATAAAAGTGAAACTCAAGTATTGATTGTTTTGCAGTGTATGGCAGCTCTCCATGTCTAATGTGCCTTCTGAAAATGTATGTGTCAATTCTTCATTATTCATTCACCATCTCACTATTTCAGTAATATAGAAAATGAATGTGGTTTTCTATTACTTTTATTGGTAACCACACAATACTTTGCTGGCATAGAAGTAAGCAGTTGGAGAAGACGGAAAAAGCCCTTCATCAGGATGGACTTTATAGACTGCTTTCAGCATATTTTCTGCTATTGAGTGTATAATTTATTTGAAATTTTACAAATACATTATGTTATTTGAAAGTGTATAGAGGTACATATAATGTCACAATTGGTTTTTCAATGCGTTGGCGCGTGCGACAGCCGTTGCCGGAGGTATTATGCTTTCGGGTTGTCCGTCTGGCCTGTTCTTGTGAACGCGATATCTCAGGAGCGCCTGGAGGGAATTTTTTCAAATTTAGCACAAAGGTCCACTTGGACTCCACGATGAACTGATTAGATTTTGGTGGTAAAAGGTCACCGACCTCACAAAACACGTTTTTGGCGAATTCATATGCTAATTATGACAATTTGACAGAAATGTCTAATAGGATAAAATGATGAAGTGATGACATTTTGTACAGACATGGTTGTAAAGTGCAACTTGACTTGTTGGCGGAGGCATACAACCGCAAGGCGGTAATTCTAGTTCTTTTGGTTTTGTGCATGTGTTACCAGCAAATGTCTTTTGAGGTTTGAGAAAAATTATGTTGAGCTGCATCATGGGGAAGTGTAGTATCCAGTGCTTTTGAAATTTGATCCATACTGGGGACTAAAAGTCAGGATATCTCTGACTTTGTTGCATACATTTTTTACCATTCTTTTTTAAAACCTGTCTTTGGCAAGACCCCCAACCTTATAGAATTACAATACTAAATCACTTTAACTGTAGTCAACTTCAGATAATTTTAATTTACATCCATTACTTGTCTTGTGTTGATACTTCTTTGTTAGTACAGTACACTATCAGTATAAGTACCTCTATCAAGTACTGTACGGCACTATGATAATCCTTCCTCTCCTGTTAGTGTACGGTACAGCTGGGATGAGTTGAAGATGGTGGTAGAGAGCTCAGGTCTTTATGTTTCTGTTTCGACACAAGGTCGGATTAGGGACACATGGATCATTTGTCTCACCTGCCCTGCAGTGTCCAGAATCTCCATGGTGACGACCTCATCGTCAATGTTGGCTTGATGACGATATGTAGATTCTGTAAGACACAAAAGACAAGGAAAAGTTAATCCGCGCGCGCCTAGCTACCAGTGTAGGGGTGTACATAGAAAATAACAGGGGTGGCTATTTTGATGCACGCCATTCGGCGGCAGTGTGTATTGGCCTTCAGGCTCACTTAAGGTGGGCTGACCTTTTAAGGTGGACCAGCTCCTATGAGTTTTGCTCAGCCCCTCAGCACTGCCTGCCTGTCCTTTGCTTCCAGCGAGTACTGCTGCCTAGCTGGAGAAAGCCAGATCAAATACATCTGGCTTCAAAACATCCCTTTAGAGACCTATGTGTGATATGGACATCACAGACCATGTTTTTCTGGACTAACAGAGGTCACAACAAGGAGACCCACTTTAGCTTCTGCCTGGAAGAAGGCAGACACTGCATTGTTTAAAAAGGACATCGCGTTACCATTTTCCTTGGTACCTTTTCCATTAAATCATTATCTTTCATTTTGGAGCCTTCAGTTTTCAGCAGGTTGTTGGACCTCCCTGGTTGCTGGATGAAGGCTGACTCTTGACCTGAGCTTCACCTCTAGCTGGTTTACAAAGCGGGATAAGAGCTTCTTATTCCTGGCACGGGAACACAGGTGTGAACTGTGGCTGTGACCTTTCATTCCACCTTGAACAGCACAGGCGTTATCTGCCTGAATTGCCCCCCTTGTAAAAATCCCATCTGTGTAAACACCTCCCAGAGAGCACTGAAGCCCCTGAAACCCTCCTTGTAAAGAGAAAGATTCTGATGGATTTTGCCGTCGTCTCAACCAGAGGGTTTAAGCCAGCGCTTTCCAAAGCTTTTTCACCTTGTCAAGTCTTACAATTGCTTTCACCTTGTGACTCATGTCCTTCCTGCTCTGCTAGTATCTTGATGTATGGTTCTCTTGTGATGGGAGGATATTAGAAAGCTTAGTAAGTCAAGAAATCAATAGTAAAATAAATCCCCAGACTTCCGTATTTTCTTTAGGAGAAATTATGACATCTTGTTCCTTCCATCATTTTTTAATGAAAGAACAACATATCTTCTGATGCAGTTGTTCATCTTTTGCGCCGTCACCAAGCATGTTATGTTGCATAGTACATTATTGTGCAACTAAAACAACTCCTCGGTCATAGTATTTTATGCATCATATTGCTTGTTTATGCTCCAAAATGTAATTAAAATGACGCATTGTCTGCGTGGAAAAATGATTGTGACTTTTACGAATACTACTTCCACTTTGGAACTCTATTGTATGTCTTTGGTGAATCCGAACTAACCAAAGTAAAACCAAAATAACAAACAAACTAACCGATCAAGGCAGCGGTAGACCAGCAACTCCAGTGTTCTGCGAGGTAAAATTATTACAGTTTTTCTCAATGAAGTCTGGTTGCTTTGGCGAGAACATAGATAATGGCTTCAGTTTCCCGTCGGAAACATAGACTGTATAGCTGTTTTACGGCAAGGTAAACTGGCAAAAATGTTCTAATATAGCGTACACTTGAACTGCTCTTTTAGGTGTTTAAAATACGTTTTGTTGCCGGCCCCGTCCACAGCAGTACATTGCTTTGCCTCTGTGCAGTAACTCCTGTCTGCTTCTCCAAACTCTACTGTAGGCAATACGCTGACTATGGATAAGTACCTCATACAACCCCACTTCGAAACACCCAAACTATCCCTTTCAATGAATTAAAACAATTAATTAATTCTTAAACTTTTAAATGACCCTTTCCCCTTCATGACTAAATTGTTGAATCCGTGCCAGCTGTAGTGAAAGCCACAAACAGTGATACTAAACACCTGTCAAAAAGATGTTCAGATTCTCATTGAAAAAGAGTCAAAAATAGCAGATTCTGAGCTTGTTGTTGCTCCAGTCTCTGCACGTCCAACCCGCTGTGTCCCAGGTGCGCTCACCTCTCCGGGGGATAAACTGCGCCCTGTGACGTAAATGTCAGAGAGAACCAGAAGTGGAAGTAGAGTGGCGATTTATAGCTGTTTGGCTGGAGGCATGAGGAGAACCAGAGTCTTACGCGGTGACCCGTGGGACAGCCTATTTCAGGAGTCATCACTCTATCAGCTGCAGACAGCATCTAATCTGTCCACGTCCACCCTTCTGTGTGTTTGTTGCTAAATGCACTGACATGGGGCCGGGCCGGGATGATTTAACCAGCCCCACCATCCCATCTAAAGGCCTCGGAGAGAAACAAAAGCAGTAATTTTCCTGGCAGCGAGCAATTCTTCCCTCATAATTCAAAACCCCTCACTGCCTGAGGGCTGTTTTGGCAGAAGGTAGAAAGAAAGTGTCACGCCAAACTCAAAGTGTCAAAACTGGAAACAGAATCTAGTTTTGTTGATATAGCGTGTAAAATTGTTTCGCTCTTACACATGCTTTAGAGTACTTGTTCTTACCAGGAATTCCCTCTGCGCTATGTGATACAACTTTAAGCACTGTTGCTGTTGTGATGCCAAACCACAGCAGAAGTAGCAGACTTCATTTCTGTTGTGCCAAAGGAGATTAGATTCTGTAACTGGATGGTGCGCACAGACAGAAATGACTAATGCAATATATTGTGGCCATCTGCATTGTGGTCATCTTGTAACACTGTCAGCAGATGATTTAGCACGTCTAGCCATTACTTATGCACATATTCATGTCTTCTTTTTGCATCATTTATGATGATGCAGGAACACCCGATGCCACAGTTTGATGATACGTGCAACAAACAAGCTGACTCACACAGTTTACCACATTATCTCCCTTCTTTGCTTACGTAGCATTGGTGAAGTCACCCACAGGTGTCTGAGAGAACATTTAATGCCTGGATTTGTGTTTGGATTTGGTACTTGCTCACTAGAGCCCGGAAATGCAAATTTGGTGTCAGACACCTGTCATTTAATCACTCCAAAACATAATTTAGGCTTAATATAAGGGCTGTCAATGGATTAAAATATTTAATCGTGATTCATCGTATGATTGTCCATAGTTGATCGCACATTTTTTATCTGTTCAAAATGTACCTTAAAGGGAGATTTGTCAAGTATTTAATACTCTTATCAACATGGGAGTGGACAAATATGCTTGTTTTATGCAAATGTATGTATATATTTATTATTAGAAATCAATTAACAACACAAAACAATGACAAATATTGTCCAGAAACCCTCACAGGTACTGCATTTAGCATAACAAAATATGCTCAAATCACAAGGAGAGACTCGTGGGGACCCATAGAACCCATTTTCATTCACATATCTTGAGGTCAGAGGTCAAGGGACCCCTTTGAAAATGGCCAGTTTTTCCTCGCCAAAATGTAGCGCAAGTTTGGAGCGTTATTTTGCCTCCTACTTTGGCTAAATCTTGGCTAAATCTGGCATGGTCTTTGGTTGGGAGGAAACCATGATTGCCTGGTCCTACACTGAAAGGACTACATTTCCCAACAGACACCAGTGATTCCTCATTGTAGAAAAGAACATCTGAGCTTGCTCATGACTCTGATCAAAACAAATAGGTTGATAATAAAAATGGAGTTGAATGGTGAAAGGCATATTGAAATAGATGCAGCCCACGTTCTGGCAGTAATCTTGCATCTGTAAGACCGCTCTGCACGCACCTGTGTGATGTGCCCATAATAGGGTTTTAATAATGTGTCGACCACTTCATGGGTAATTTCAGCCAGGCAGTCTGATTGGTCACAGACACCCTCCAACTGGGCTTTTATTCCCATTATGCACCTCAAGCTGTGCTTTCTTGGTTCCGACGCCAACTCTCGGTAATCAAGGAGGCAGTTATCGCTCTTTTCTGCCTTTTTCTTCTTCTTTTTTTTCGGCTAAATCATGTGCACTACTTGAAGTTAGTACAGTACACATGTTATGTGAAGCTGGTACACACAGTACCAATACACTACATTACAAAAGGTTATTTAGGGGTATTATTGCTGTGCTATACTCCGAGGACAGACAGGTTAGCAGGTTAATAACAGGTGCCAGTGTCCTGCCCTTAAGTTCCCTCTATGCCGAACAAAAACAAGTCAATCAATGCGTGGAAAAATAAGTGTTCCTTCTAAAAGTACCTCACCAACCTGCCAGCCATATGTTGTGATGTGAAGCGGAGGGCATAATGGCTTTGAGATTGCGATCATCTTGTCGTTACATGAGGTGGTTGATTAAAAAGGAGAGAAAGTGCTCCCTAGTGTGGTAATTGCACTCTACTGAGATGCTGCACCTTATTATGTTAAAAAAAAAATAGATATGGTATTGAATAGAGCACCATGTGAGCAATGCTGAGGCTCTGACCTATTGTGTACAGCCAGGAAATGAAAAGCACCTTACAGAGGAGATGTGATGTCTTTGTGCCCTGTAATTACAGTGTCGGGAATTGGCTCAATCTGCATCAGAATATAAAAAGGCCAATTCTATATTGCTCTGACGAGGGCAGAAAAAAAATAACGGTTCTGCATAAAACCTGATTGCATCACTTTGAATTGTGCTTTTGGAATAACCAAAACTAATTTAATTTGCTGCATGATTACTGTCTTAATTTCTTATGAATATTTTCTATGTTTTTTTATCCTGATACTGTTCCTTATTTTCACACCTTTTGGTATAGCAAAAACTCTTGAGAATAGGTATTTGTATATAAATCCATAAAGGGATAGATCAACATTTTTGAATATATGCTTATTTGCACTCGTGGCAAGTGTTAGATGAGGAGATTAATACCACTATCATATCTGTATGCTAAATAATAAGCTACAGCCAGCATGTGGTTAGCTTAACTTAGCATAAAGGCTAGAAGCAAAGGAAAACAGCTAGCCTGACTCTAGCAGTGGTAAAAACAAAATCACCAGCATGTCTAAAGCTCACTAATTACTTTATCTTGTTTAATTTGTGCAAAAACGTAAGTATGAAAACGTCACTTTGTAGCTTAAAGACTTGCGTGCTGAAACAATTTCTTTCCGGGCCGGAAGAGACTTTAGGAAGTCACTGTTCCAACACTTATCTTCCTATAATAACATCAATTGACCTTTTTACACTTTTTGTACAGAAAACAATATACAACATAATAATTAGTGTGATTTATTTGCCAAGCCACCTGTGTGCCTCTGTGTCCTGTCTTTATGCTAAGCTAAGCTACTGCTGCAGGCGTTAGCTTCATATTTAGCCTACAGACATGAGTGGCATCTATGCTCGCCTTCAAATATTATATGTCTAGGGCTTTTATTATGAAAGGTAAGAATGGAAGGAGTGGATCTTCTTCTGCACTGCCTTTTGTCAAGGTTGAAACGAGTGTTACGATTTGCCGTCTTGGTTCAGACTACGGTGCCTCCGTGTTGCTGTTTTATAATCCTTATAAATACAGGCGCAACTCAACCCGTTCCACTCAACGTGATTGGTTGAAGCTCAGGAAAATCTGAAAAATACGTCACTTTTCGTCGCGCAAAAAAGAAAATAAAAACGCTCCCGGTGTGCAAAGGCCTTATTTCTCAGCAAGAAAGCGAGTAATTCCCAAAATGTCAAACTATTACTTTGACAAGGATACAATATGTGTTTACAAGATGTTAGAATAGATGTGGTAGTAGTAGCAGTAGTGGTTTCAGCAGCAGAAGTAGTGGTACATGCTGTAGTGTTGATGGCAACAGCAGTAGTAATAGTAGTACCAGTGGTCATAGTAACAGAAACAGATATCTTGTTGTCTTACCGAGTGTCGGGTCGTACTCCCAGATGAAGCGTCTGGTCAGAAATCTCACCACCAGAGCTGCAGAACACAACAAATAATAACATGTTCAGAATATGAAAACAGCACAAGAAAAACTCACCAGGGAAGTCTTCATGCTTTCAAGAATATATTCAGCAGAATTTATGTAGAATTATAGGATTTTTTTATACTGCATATTGTGTCTTGAGTGCGGATTTCACTACATCAAAAATAAACTTGAATAGAGCTGCAACGATTAATCGATTCGTTGTCAACTATTAAATTAATCACCAACTATTTTGATCATAGATTAGTTGGAGTATTTGTTTAAGGAAAAAAAGTCAAAATTCTCTGATTCCAGCTTCTTAAATGTGAATATTTTATGGTTTCTCTTTTTGACAGTAAACTGAATGTCTTGGAGTTGTGGACAAAACAAGATATTTGTGGACATCATCTTGGGCTTTGGGAAATTTTTCACCATTTTCTGACTTTTTAAAGAGCAAACAACTAATCGATTAATCGAGAAAATAATCAACAGATTAATTGGCAATGAAAAGAATCGTTAGTTGCAGCCCTAATCTCGAAGTGCTTGACCATCAGTTTATAACAATGCTGATTGTATCAGGCTGTGGTCCTAATATCCACATCCACTGACAATATGTCTACTCTAATAGCTAATCAGCTGTGGATAACCACCAAGAGGCCAAACCACTTTAATATAATTCTCATCTAAATGCTAATACCTATTTGAAGAGCTCCAGATCATTAAGGCAGAGTTCAAACAGCCTTCAGGATGAAACATCGGCTCTCAAAGTTCACCATGAGAGGCTTCTCTTATGAGGGGTAGTTAGCCTGCTCTTTACAGCATCAACCTTCATCACAAATAAACAAAACAACATCCCCAGCAGGCCACTGACTCACTCTCCTAATGATTTACCATCAACAAGCAATCTGCTGCATGGAAATGTTGATCTCTTTCATTCAGACAGAGTTAGGAGGTCGTTACCTATGAACCAAACCGTCTGTGTGCTCTTTGCTCATTTGAAATGTGGATTCTTTTGAGGAAAGTCTGCATCAAGTGTGCCGGCTCTGTGATACGGTTCGTACTTGGCTGTCTTTCCCAGCAGCACTTTTCATCTGGAAGCCAAGATCCACTCTTCCATTTGATTTGTCGCATCAATAGGACCACACAAACCCCCCATGTCTTCTCTGCTGCTTTTTGTTTTGTTACCATCCCCTGGTAATTCACAACTGACCACTACAGTGTATTCTAATTAAGACAACAAGCATCCAACAAGCATCACCCACCAGGACGTCACTGCAGGAACTGTGTGCCTCAGTAGTGTCGCAGTTTTTTCTATCTAAACTCGTGACAACATGGGTGTTACAGATTATACACAGTTTAAAAGAAAACCTATCCGTCGATGCCGATCAATATCTGTAGAGCGCCAACTTTGATCTTTAACATCGGATGGCTGTGTGTCTGGCCTCTCTGGTCGAGCTTTCGCTGCGGACACGTAACAGAGCAGTAGTCGTCATCTCCAGCAATTCCAAGAGCGGAGGTTAATTTCTCATCAACTACAAAGGTGGACCTTTTTGACCTCTGAGATGACTTCTGTGTACTTACTTGTAGTTTTACTGCTCACGAATGCATACGAAAAATAAGGATTTGGTAAGACTTTAACACCAGCAACACCGGCTACCGCGGTTAACCTACATTACAGATGTATTTTTACAGGCTAAGCTAGGCTAACCTCGCTTTAGCTCCATAGGTAAAGCTCAGTGGTACTCACTCTTGGAAAGCACATACGCTATTTTCCCAAAATGTCTACCTATGTCTGTCTACCATGTTTTAATAAGACCACAGGTCTATCTAAAGTTTGCTAACATTAGCCACTGTAAGGGTCGGTTTATACACAATCAGAAATCAGTTGTTACTAACGGTTGCACTCAAAGGCAAAGTGAAAAGCCGGCCGTACTACACTTTCCAGGCGTTTGCAGACCTCTATAGAACCCCCCCTTTTTTTTGGTTAATTGTTTGCTTAAACACACCAACAAGCAAGTGTTCACACCTTCAGTCCGCTTCTCTGCGGGAGCTGTCATGCGCATGAGTGACTCCCTATGGACCTGAGTGGTCCACTTGAATCCAGGCGTGTATCTGTGTCCTCATGTCAAGTTGCTGAACTGCTGCTTGTATCAAAGAGACAATAGGGGAAACAGTTCTGCCTTTGAACTGTGAAAAAAACTACATCCATCTTGGCCAGGCCTTTTTTCCACTCATAATTAGCCACGACAAGGAACGGGAAGGAAACCTATTATGTCGACACAGAGTGTCGCTGCCACGTTTCATTACGTGCCTAAAGAACTCAAGTCCAGTCTTTGAGCTCGGGGCTCTGTTTGATGATCGCTGAGAGCCTGGTGCTCAAATGTTTTAATTTGTCTTTCACACTT
The DNA here is from genome assembly GCA_916700685.1 of Adelosebastes latens. Lineage (NCBI taxonomy): Eukaryota > Metazoa > Chordata > Actinopteri > Perciformes > Sebastidae > Adelosebastes > Adelosebastes latens. Next base: position 12,785 of record CAKAKR010059718.1, read on the forward strand.
ATGGAGTAGCTGTGGAAAGCTTCACCGTAGTCTCTCTTTATTAGCCAAAACACGTCTTTTACTTTACAGTGTTACATCAGTTTGTTCCCTAGCATGTGTCTGGTGAATGGACTCAATACAACATGTACAGAGACAGGCATGTCTTTTCATGTTACATATACATAGCTTTTTTTTCTTTTAAAATAGCCTGTTGTAAACAGTTTTCTGCTGCAGTAAACCATATTTCCCTTTATTTCCTAACACACTTATTGTGTTTTCAGGCAATGGAAGAGTTTGTCAAGCAACTTTCAATTATTCCCCGAATGCACTCAAAGCAGAACAGCAGCAGATAATTTGTCACGCTGTAGAGAAGGCGGACTGACGTGCGCGTTTCTTCTCCAGGCACATTTACTCCTCTTGTTGCTGAGTGAGTTTCCCACTGAGGTTATTTCGTGCTGTTTCTGCTACAGTGGCCTGGATTCCAGGTGGACAGAACAACCAATGGGGTGTGAAGTCCATTCCTCATTAGAGGTAACTATATCTCCTGCTTTTCACTGCCTCTAGAAGAAATGTACACACGGAAGAGAGGAGCCTTTGTTAACGTGCGTCAATATGGACATTGTGGCCCAGATTCACTACAGGTTTGCAGAGGGAATAATGTGCTCTGTATCAGCGAGCTGACCGGATCACAAAGGCAGGCGATTCACTGGCTGTGTGCAGTGAGAGGAAAGCTGATAACAGCGCTGGTAAAAGAAATGAAGCCTCTTTGCACCTGTCATGGTCATACATATCGCTGCCGTGGAAAGCTCCAGGCACCGGTTTTGTTTTTGTTCATTTTTCGATTTAATTGAAGGATTACATTGATTAAATTGGAGTCAAACTTTTAAAACTCCCTGATTTACTGCAGCACATATGAATTATTTTGAAAGGCTGTGTTAAGACAAGGCATTAAACCTTGCACGCCAGCTGGATTCTCGCGATGTCACAAAATCACGCTAAAATTACGGGATTACATATCGCACAAAAATCCATCTTGTCAGGCTTCAAGTACTGCTTTTGTGTCCGACAAGCCAGTGCATGGACCAAACGGCGTCCTGTGAGGAGCTACGGGCGTGGCATAGGTGTGTGTGTGTGACATGACACAGAGAGGCGACTCCTAAAGAGGTTAGCATGGATGCTGCAATAGCATCAGTTATATCCGAACCGGAGTGTACTCCTTCATTGAAAGGAAATTTTCTCGATGGAAAAGATGCTTTCGCTCTTCTCCTGACTGGCTTCGGCAAGATTTTGATTGACAGATGGTTCATCCAATACCTGCCAAGTATTTATACAGAAAGAGAGGAGAATTGACAGAGCGTTTTTGTCTTCTTTATGATCGTAGCTGCCGTTTTATTTTATTTCACAAACCTCACGTTGCATAACACTACGTTACAACATTGCTCCAAAACGAACTAAAACGGTAAACGACTCATTTTACTTTAATATTTCAATAAACCAATATAAACATACAGAGATGGAAGAAAAACTCAGATCTCTACTTAAGTAAAAGTCAAAATACTACAGTGTAAAATGCTTGCTACGAGTAAAAAAGTAAAAGTCCTGCATTCAAAATATTAGGCTACTCAAGTAAAAGTATTAGCACAAATATGTATTTAAAGTACCAAAAGTAAAAGTACTCATTATCCAGAATAATATACATTATATTAAAGTATTCTAATTATTGACGCATTAAAGTGTTCATAACTTTAATGTTGCAGCTGGTAAATGTGGAGGTCATTTTAACGACTTTATATACTGCAAGGTAGTTTAATCTATAATAATACATCATCATTTATTAGTTCATTATATTTTTTATTAATAACCTGAATCTGCAAAGTAACTGAAGTTATTAAATTTATTAAACTTAGTTGTTTAAGAGAGGAAAAAAGACGGTATCGGACTGGTATCTGTGTAACAAACCATCTGGCGGGTCAGGTTAAAGATGTGTATATGATGGCGATACCAATGGAGTGCTTCATTTCATACCTTTTTTTTCTACATCATTCAATACCCATCATGTGAATTGGAAATAGACGTTGTTTGCTCAAGCAGTGAGGTTTCGGAGGACTTGTTTGTGCCACAGTTTGATTTGCATACATTGCTTAATGGATAAAAAATAAAACCCAGTGTTCTTGGCTGAGTCACAAAAATTGCACTAAACACCTGCATCTCTGAAACACAAATGTTCCCCTGGAGCAGGGAAGCTGTTGAAAGCTGCAGGGTTGCGCTGGTGTTTTTGGCTGTCAGGTTTGTTGTGCTACATATTTACATAATGATTCAAAATTGGTCAAAATCTATCTTTAAAAAAGTGTGAGCCTTGCTGACTGCCGTGCAAGAATCATAATGGCAGTGTTGCCTCCAACACACTTGTGTGCTACTTGTGGCTGTTTGAGAAATTCCCAGCCATATTAACCTGAGCTTTTGCCACATAATATCTGGTATCTGGCATGCTGACAATATCAATACCCGGTTGCCTTCTGGAGGCGGGCTGTTATGTTTCTCATGTTCTCAACAACTTCATATTTCCCAATAAATACTGCAGCTGAAGTCTGAGTAAAAAATCTGATCAGACTTGATCAAATTCTCCAGCCCAGACTTCACAGGGCTGCCGCTCTGAGTGGATAGATGGAGGAGAGCCGAGTTTTCAGATTTCTGTCAAACACATCATCCGCGGGAGGTGTTCGCCAAAAGCCGCTTTTGTCCAAAGTGACCTAATCACATTAGCAGCAGAATGTTGGACTAATTGCAAACAAAGCAAGAGCAATTAGCGGCGCCCATGGTCCTGTTCTGAGCCGGCACCGTGTTACTCATTGAACAGTCTCTATTGATTCCCCCGCGGCCATCAGACGGACACCCACGGCTCTTTGGTTCCCTTTCGGCCACAAAAACACCTCTTTACTGGCTGACGAGTGGAGCTCTCCCGGAGCTGTGCAGCTGCAGTCAAGTTTTCATGCCACATCAGGTCATATCATAGAGGCCAGCGGTGCAGATAAGACTGCAAAGGGAAAAGTACCAGCATTTAACTGAAGAAAGAAAAAAGAAAAAACTATTCTGCCTTACACAATCAAAAGGCATGACTAAATATTTAGTCAAAATTGAGTTAAGACTGGATCTGATTTTTGACATCTGTTTTACTTAGGGCTGTCAAAGTTAATGTGATAATAACATATAAAATAGCAATGTTGTGTGAGTCAGCTTTCTCAAGTCACTCATGAGGATATTCACTGTTATCCCGATAATGGAAATTCACCATGATCAACTTATTGTGAGTTTTCTTTATTTTTTTATCGAGATACAAGATAAAATCCTATATCGTCCCATGCCTAACTGTATGTAGGTTCTATGGCAATGCTTGTTATCAGCCTAAAAGGCATACATTAAGACATTCCACTTTCTGTAAGTTAAAAGTTTTAACCTTTTTTCTCAGCTTCAGTGTTTCTGCAGTTACTGCTCTCTGCCTTTGTAGGACAGTAGTGATGGAAAATGCCCTGTTTAATGCAGCGTACATACAGACATTTGATGCTCAGTGACTTCTTGAGTAACTTCATCTCTATTAAGCTGCTGAGAGCTAAGAAATATTAAGAATGCAAGAAATTTAAGAAATTCATCAGTAACATAAAATCTCCAGCAAGACCTCAGATAAATAATGAAGAAAAATCCAATTTAACTGCACATAGAAATATTATCATGACATAGATTATTATGATGTGCTGATTAATGTCACCAGACTTGCTCCTTTGCTGGCAGGAAACGCAGTTTTTCCTCCTGTTTTACGTGAATAGAAGAAGGGTGAATCATTAACCAGGCGAGCTGTTTCTGGGGTTTTATTGCATTTCTGTCAGATGAAATGCAGACAGTCGCTGCCCTGCTGTTATGTTGGAAGACAGGAAGCGACAATTTGCACACAATATGGCCCCAAATGCTTTTAAAGGACGTCTGAAATATGATGTTAACAGGAATCTTGAATCTGTGCCATGAATATGCCCTACATACTTATCCTCTACACTCCAAAACACAATTGACTTTTTTGTTCCAATTACGTCAAGCAGTTACTAGCTTGAATGACTATGAAATTACCTTTTGTAGCAGGCCATCATCTCTAATCAATATCGTCACCACTTATTACCGAAGATGCTGAGAACAGGCTTCGAGATTGCTCCACTTTGTGCACTGATTATTGATTTATGATTTCCTGCAAATCCACTTGGCAGTTAAAAGGATACTGAGATAATTAGGACACTTTAGTCCTGCGGCTTTGCAGAGCTAGTCTTGTCCCAGCTCAAACATTTACCCTGAACATCTGTAGTAGGGAGGTCACGAGAACTCCTAACTTTGTTACCAAGTCGATGCCAAAGTTGTTAAAACGTCATGGTACTCGCTTTTCTACAGTACTGTCAGGGCTCTAGACTAACGACGTCCCGTCGTCCTGGGGACGATAGAACATTTCACTGATAATACTGCATTATGAACAACAAATCTGTGTTAATTGACAGAAGGAGAGCTAGTTAAAGTTAGCTGTTAGCAGCCGGTGGGCAGCACAGTCCTGCTTGGCTAAATAACCGAGCTAACAGTTAACGTACCATAGACTGTATATAAGAAGTGGACGTAGTCACCGTGACGTCACCGTGACGTCACCCATTGGTTTATGGTTTTTCAAGCCTCAAGTTCAGTATTCTGGCCGTCGCCATCTTTGTTCTTTACAACCAGATGTGACACGAGAGGGTGAAGCTAAGTCCAACTGATCTCTGAATAAGACATTTTAAGGCGACCAAAATGGTTATAAATAACTTTTCCTGAACTGAAAACACACTGTAAAAGGGTTGAAGTTGTAAGATGAAAACAACTCCCAGACCGGACAACGTTGTGGTAGCGACTTGTCAATGACAAGGTGGCCACGCCCTAAAGCATCCCCTACTTTATGGTCTATTTGACTCTAAATTAGAACCATAATTTACTAAATGAACATCATGCTGTGTTGAAGAAGACTTGAAACTAGAGATTGAGACCATAAACTCATGTTTACAATGTTTACTGAGGTAATAAAATGTGTGAAGCAGGCTCATTTTCTCATAGATTTACACACAACTGGACTCCTTTTTGCAACCAGAGGAGTCGCCCCCTGCTGCTTCCGCATTGGCTTCACTTTTCAGACCCCGGAGTTGCCCACTGTAATGTACGGAGGTTACACCTGAGTTACATTATGATGCGTTCAAGCTTCAGTAAAAATGAGTATGGCAAAGGTAAATTATAACATTGTCATCATGTGTTCAAATGTAATCTTGAGGCGGATCATCAAGGATTAATTTGCAAACTTAATTTGCAAAAACTAGCATGCAAATGGTAATAAAGGAGTGAATGTTGAAGTACATGTGATTTATAGTTTTGTTTTTTACTGTGGTACGGAATTGGTTTTGAGAATCATGGAAATTCACTGGTATTGGTATCGACTACTAAATCTCTGGTATCGTGACATCGCTAATCTATAGAGCTTTAGCATTTATACAAGGTGCTACTGGAATAAATTACTTCCACTGAAAGATAATTAAAGCAAACGAGATGATGTGAACCAAAGGATAGACACAGGAGAAGGTTGCTTCCAGAGTTCACACAGATTTATTCAACCTTTTTATTAATGTGACCGATACAGAGTTACTTTAAAGTACCGTGATAAATCTGTTGGAATGCTGGCAGCAGCTTATTCTCCTTTTTTTTTTTTTTGCTATTTCTTGCAAGATAAAGCAGATAGAAACACATTTTTACATTGTGTCTGAATGATATAAAAGCTCAGCCAGCATTTTTCTTCTGTGCAAATATATACATGCATTATAGTATGGGAGTGTGTCTTCACACACAGAGACGTGACAGTCCTGATGCAAGAAACAGGCAAATAGATTAGCTACAAAAGCACCCAGACCACTTCCTGAACAGGAGGTCAGGCCACTGTTCCCAGTTTCAGAGCTTTCCCAGAGTTCCTTTCACCGACAGTCTCCCCCTGGGGCACGTCTGCATCCCTAACCACCAACACCAAGCCTCTCTGGAACTGCTAGATAGACAAACTAGATTTTTCACTATAAGAAAATGTATTTATGTCTGAGGAACAGGGACTTCTGGGAGTCTCCACGGTGCCAGGGGAAATATTCAATCTCTGTCTGCTGCCAAATATAAATGAGATCAAGTCAGACATCTTATCTTCTCGACCTCTTTTCCAGATCTGATTAGAGCTCGCCTATCAGGCTCCATTCATATTTATTCTAGGATTCAACCAGTACACTTTAAGAAGGGATGTGGGAAGTCTAAAGTGAGCACAGTAACAATAACACACAAGGCAACAGTAAACATGTCATCTCTCACGAGTTATGGCGTCACTGTCTGGGCCAGTCAGGAACAAATATTTCACTCTGTGTGAGCTGGGGCTCAGCTTTGTGTAAATAATGGCTTAAACAGTGTGTTTGTCTGCTCTAAATAAGCCACAATTGTTAGCATGTCCTGCTAACTTAGATTACTACCTACTGTAGTAACTGAGAGTTACTTGAAGCCAAAGGTCCGGTCATGACTACTACATCCACTGTGTAGTATTTCCCTGCTGTGTTGCAGTCGGTCCTGGATGCTATCTAAGTTTAGGGTAACATTAGCATTTCTGTTGTGCAACGCTCCAGGCAAGTTGGAGCAAATATGATCTGGTGCTCCTAATGACATCTGCAAGGTTTCACAGACCGGAGGAAAACAACCAATCAGAGCCGAGCTGGAGCCTTGCCGTCTCTGAGCAGCTGTCAATCACTCGGAAACTCCGATCAAACGGTCAAACTAGGCAGCGCTGATCAAATATGAATCAATATTCTGTTACTGTGATGCCTATTTCTCGCCTCAAATGTTTTCAGAAACATCTTGTAGTGTACTGTTTAGCTCTGAAATGAGAAAGTTGGTGACCAGACAGCCATGTTGAGATCAGTTGAGGAAATACCAAGCGCCGCCCACCAGCCGGAGCAAACTTTCACATTTTACAGCTAAACAGTACACTACAAGATGTTTCAGAAAACATTTGAGGCGAGAAATAGGCATTACAGTAACAGAATATTGATTCATATTTGATTTGATTAGATTTTTTAGAGCCTGAAAACAGAGCCAAGAGGAGGAGCAGAAGTCTAGTTATCTCCCAGAACACTTGAATTACAATATGCTGGAAGGTTATTATGAAATTCTTTACCCAATCATGGCAAAAATATTCTGCCTTCTGAAGCTTTAATTAGCTAGCTAGCTACAACTGATACAATCTGCCCGTTGTCCTCTCAGGCCTGCTTTTGTCTTCCTCTGTCTGAAATCAATTGTGGTTAATCTGCCACAGTTATGATCATAAAGTGAATATGAGCCAAGTGAGAATGGCTACATCCGCAGCAACAGTAACTAAAAGGGAAGGGGCTTAAAAAATGATCAATTGAGCCATGAGCTATCTGCTTCACTCTCCTTTGTTGAGTCATTGCTTTCCATGCTGCTTAGTTACGCCTCAGGAATTTGATTATCCATGTGACCCAGATGGGGATTGAATAAAATGCAACTTTTTAACAGCAGCTTTTTACTGTTCACACAAATCAGAAAACATGCATCCTCAAGGAACAATATCTTTTCCCAAAATTTTAAACCAGCAATACTTCAGGAAATCTCATCATCTCCCTCGTTCTCCAGATCATATTACATCTGGCCAATTATCAGCGCATGACTCATCACTTTTCTTGCTGTAAACTCCTTAGTGACTGAGGTTTGCAGATCCCTGATTGTTATACATCATTTAAGTTAATGAGATGCGGGGCCGTAATCAGAGCAAATGCTCTTCTGAGAATAATAGACCAGCTTTCCATTTTCTGCCACGCTTGATGAGCCATTAGCTACGGGATAATTAATAATTAGGCCTATCTTTGTAAACAATGAATTACATGTTTTAAATGAACAACCCCTTGGGCGCTGTAGGGTTTTGTATATGAACCCCTTTTAATCCCACACTAAGAATTAACATCTGATGTCCAACTTGTCCAAAATAGACCAAATAATTGACCACTTGAGCTGCTGTGATCAGCAGTGAATATGAATCCATCTCTCTTTTAATATCAGTGTGAGCGGCCTCCAGTCTGTGGCTGGCTGGCAGACAGCCGATCATTCAAATTTGTTGTGCAGTAAACACGTTCTCTGCGTCACAAGATGGCTGCTAGATCGGTTTTGCCGCCTCAAGCCAAGTTCCCATAATAAATCAAACTGCAAGTAAGCCATCAGGCGAAATGTTTTACTCTCCTGAGCTATTAAATCGTCTCCTCCGTAAATCCCTAATGCTGAGGGATTTGCTGCAATCATGAGCTGTGTAATTAGATAAGCTGGTAATGTCTGTAAAACAAAGAAAATATTTGCATTGTGTTGACAGGTTGATGGAAAATGAACAGGGAATTCAAATTGCCTTCTACATAAACATATACATGTATAATTACAGATATGTATGATACTGATAAAGTTATCTTAAATATTACGGCTGTCAATCGATTAAAATATTTAACCGCGATTAATCGCATGATTGTCCATAGTTAATTGCAAATTATTCCGTCATTTTTTATCTGTTCAAAATGTACCTTAAAGCAGAATTTGTCAAGTATTTAATACTCTTATCAACATGGGAGTGGGCAAATATGCTGGTTTATGCAAATGTATGTGTATATTTATTATTGGAAAATAATTAACAACACAAAACAATGACAAATATTGTCCAGAAACCCTCACAGTACTGCATTTAGCACAACAAATATGCTCAAATCATAACATGGCAAACAACAGCAACAACAGCTGTCAGTGTGCTGACTTGACTATGACTTGCCCCAAACTGCATGTGATTATCATGAAGTGGGCATGTCTGTAAAGGGGAGACTCGTGGGTACCCATAGAACCCATTTTCATTCACATATCTTGAGGTCTGTAGCATTATTTAACCTCCTTCGCGACGAGCTAGTATGACGGTTGGTACCAATAGATTCCTTAGGTTTTTCTAGTTTCATATGTAGTAGCAGTCTGATAGTAGTATCTTCACTCTAACTTTAAAACTGAGCCCGGGACAACTTCCGGAAGATCAATTGCATTAAGAACGAATTGCATCGAAAACAAATTTATGTTAACGCGTTATTATCGCGTTAACTCTGACAGTCCTAGAACCATCACAACACAAAACCCTAGCCTAAGTTGAAGTTAACCACCATGAGAGCTGGGGCAAACCAACTGTATTGGAGCTTGACAAATACTGATAACTGTCATGCAACCAGTCGTGCTGACTCACTTGCAACAAGCCCAAAGTTGTTTGCTCACCCTCTGAGAAGCATTAGTGCCTTATGTAATGCTGCAACTTTTCAAAACACCTCTGCTTGAACACACTTTGCCTTCTCATTATGAACGTGGATGCCTTTGTTGGAACAATAAGAAGTCACCGCATGTATCGAGTTCACTTTGAATGACAGTAAAGGTCAGACCAACTCCCCCTCCGCTCCACTTTGGACGAGCTCCATGAGCACACAATGGCGGAGAGAGAGTCGGTCATTCTCCTCAGGTCCCTGCGACTCTGTAAAATGGGACACCAGAGAGGCTTGGATTTCACATCTCTGCAGACGCAAAAAGGACAGAAGCTTGCAGTTGTGGGGTTTCGAACGGGAAGGGCGTGAGGATTCTAACACCGCATTCATCCCTTTAATTTAGTCTCCAACAATAGCACCGCAGTGCTATTCATCGAGAGCCATCTGTGAGGCAGATGAGGGCCGAGACGCTGTGGCAACCACACCTTAGAGAGAGATCCTCACTGTGATTACACACACGAAGGTGAAGCTCTGTGTACAGAGAGCAGCTGGGAAAAAGTGACGTACCTATTTTCACCATGAAGATTGTCAGCCTGGGTATTATAGCTTTTTATACAATGGCCTTGTTCACACTGCAGCGACAGTAACCACTTAGTTTAAAAGGAAACTTTCACATAACTGTAGACATTTTGTCAATCGTGTTACTTCAAATACTGGCTTAGAAAATCAACCTTTCCCGGTTTTTACGTGTTCAACGATACCTTGTTGCCACTGTTAAAATCTGAGCAAAGAGTCACAAGTTTTAAACCCGTTTCTCACCAGTGAGATGCGAAAATGCAGTGCAGGAATGCAAATTTTCCACGTGACAACTATGTGCCCCGGTTCTGGTGCAAATTATCCGCGTTGCCGTGTTCCATTTTTGTCAATGAGGCCCAAATGAGTTCCCATATAGAGCGCTACAGGTATGAGTCCTAAAACCTGGAAATGAGTTAGCATTTTAGCACTTCCGGTTCCCTCGTCTGGAAGTCAATGGATTTTTTGAATTGGTTTTTAGTTAGATGCCTGAAATTAGGTCTGTGGTTAACACAAGCTGAAGATATTTCAATTTTTTGTTCTACGACACCAATGCTGTTCTTTTTTGTAAGTTTGTCGTAACGTGGACAGAAACTGAGTCTCCGTATAGGCTGTGACAGCGTGCTATCACTCACGGATACTGAAAGGTTGTTCGAGGGAATCTCTTAATCTTTTAATGCCTTCCAGAAGGCATGAATGTATGTATGCAGAGTAAAGCTTTGAATTAAAGTTTGAGGATGATTAACAGGAAAGCAGAAAGTTACATAACTGATGTGAAGAGAAGGAAAAAACGTGTTTGAGGTGGGAGGGAACAGTGTTGAATAAATCAAATATTGCTGGAAGTGTTCGTGAATATTAAACATTAACCTGAACCTTGGCTGATAACGCGCCTTCAGAAGCAAAAAAGGAAACACTTAATGGATCTATTATGAAATTTTAAAAGCGCTGCTATTCTCCAGAGAGTAGGTTGTTAAAAGCAAGGAGGGAAATAACCAGCGATGACTCACACGCCGGACGAGGACAGCGGCGGACTACACGGGTGGAAAACGGACAATATGCGGAGGCGGAGGAGAGTCGGAGGTGTGCACTAAAAATAATTCAACAGAAGAAGAAATAAGCACTGGAGAAGCCCACCTTCCTGTGACACAGTCATTTCCCTTTATGGCTCCACTGCGTCTTTGTGTGTGTCGAGGGAGGTCTGATTAATTTGCTGATATTTTCAGAACATTGGCCGCCAGGAACTCCACTCCAGAAATGCATCTTTTCTTTAGTTAAGCCTGTGAGTGTGTGCCAGGTGAATAGAAACACTGGAGGGAGGTTTGGAAGCTGAAACAGGCAGATGGCCTTTAGAGAACTCAAACAGATAAGGTGAATGGCAGAGACACCCTGTTCCTTAGGTAAAAAGGAAGTGGAGGAGGATGGAGATAGACGAGCGGAGCGTGGGCATGCAGAGGAAATTCAGGTTCTCTGACAGTTTAATGAAGCCTCAGAGCTGTTAGGCAACGGTGACAAAGGGACTGATTGTGTCTACCTGTCATCCAAAAAGTGCTGCTCCTTAGTTAGACTATTGTTGTAGGTGAAATTAAAAAATGTAATTTATACCTGCTCGATGTCTCTCAAAAACATTTCAGAACAGACTTGCTTACAGCTAACAGTTGGAACATTATATTGGCTGTTTGGGGCGAATAAACACAGACTACAAAAATGGCCCAGCAGTCAAATTTGCGTGAATAACGTGACTATACTTTGCGTCCACAAATACGCGAGGGTCCGCTGGGGTCAGTGTGACATAAATTTTGTCAGAGGGTGCATGTGTAGGCTCTGTGCGGACGTCCGCCTACCGGCAACTTGTTGTGACCGAACAAACCGGTCCACAAAGCCGCTACGCTACAAGTGGTAGCGTAGTGATCTACTGCGCATGTGTGGAACGCGTCCACCAAATGGACAGTATAAACAGAACTACTATGCGTCCGTTCAGGAGTATCATCAAGGCTTTAGAGTCTCTGGAGTTGGATAAAACTGTCCTTAGGCACAGCAGTACTTTAGGCTAAATGCTAATGTCAGCATGCTAACAGGTTGATGACTTGGGGTAGGGACTAGACGAGCACTTGCTTCTTCCTACTCCATTTCGGACATGAAATGTTTATGTTGCTTATTGAAAGTCGGTTGTACATGTTCACCGTTATTTATTGGTCATTTTTATTTTGTTTTTTACGTACATATTTTATTTATTATTTCTTTAAAAAATTTCAAAATAATGTATATTCAATTCAATGTTGAGCAGCTACTGTTTAGCATTTCGTTACTGAAGCGTGTTAGCAGGCTAACATTTTAGCGCAAAACATAGTGCAGCTGAGGCTGATGGGATTGTCTTTAGTTTAGCAGGTATTTGATCATAAACTGAAGTATTGGACAAAATAAAATTTTTACCTGATGATGGAACTGGACAAAAAGTTAGAAATTTCATTGCAAACCATCCAGTAGTTGGCGAGAGTCTTCCCTCTGAACCAGAAACCTCATGGTGGCGCTAGAGAAATACTCAAATAATCATTAGGATTCATTCTCTGGGGACTGTGGATATCTGTAGCAAATTTCATCGCAATCCATGCAAATTATTTCTATAACATGATGAACAACACCCAACATAAGTGCAAAGCTATTTCATTCTCATTCCCTGTGGCCTCTTCAATCAGTTCCTGTGAGCAGAAAACAGTGTTCACATTGGCACCACTTTTCTTTGAGCAAATACAGAATCAATTTGGCTTTGTTATCCTAATTAATTTCTTATTTAGACGGGTGTGTTTGTACATAAAGCCTCAGCTTTACCGGCGCCTGTCCCAGCTGTGTGGGTTAATTGGAAATTGCAATTACCCGACGACAATGTCTCATTTCAGTGCTCATTTTCAAGGCTAAATGAACATGCTTACGATTCTGCTCGCCTCCAACCTGTAATCATTGAGATGAGTGTTTTATCGTAAGCCAGAACAGAGTGAGGTGATACAGCTGATAGTCTGATACATCTGAGCTCCATTAGAGCTTTCTGAGCATTCAGTACTCAGTGCAGTTGTATCTATCAGGATTTAATCAATTCGCTCTTCTTCAAATTCAGTTGTTTTCTGTGATAGATTAACTCAACCTGATCAAAGGGAAGGACTCTGGCAGTTTAATCATCCATTTGTCTCCGTTGGTACGTGATGCTATTATCGATTTATAGTAACAGGCTTGACGCTATCATTTTAAAATACACTTATTGAGGAAAATCAATGAGTCCATGCTCTTCTTTCTTACACTGGTGATTGTAAAAGGAGAGTCACTGGCCCCCTGTCATGTCAGAAGTGTTCCTCTTGGGGGCTGTGGAACAATCTGTAAAGGCCAACATTTAATCACCTTAAAAAGTTTATATGACTAGCAAAAAGTTATTTACACACCTGCAGATGCGGAGCAACATTAGCATTCATGTGGAGTTGTGTTTGTGTCCATCTGGGGAATACTAATCCAATATTTACTTTTAGCTCTGTTTTGGTCTCCACCTGGCTAGGTTTATCACAGCTTTTTCACTGAAAACAGTTGCCTGCTGAGGCTGGAACATAGACTGTATATAAGAAGTGGACGTAGTCACCGTGACGTCACCCGTTGGTTTGTGGACTGCCGTTTTGAAGCCTCGAGTTTGGTGTTTTGGCTGTCACCATCTTGGTTTTTTGCAACCAGAAGTGATACGAGAAGGTGGAGCCAAGTACAACCGAACGCTGAATAAGACATTTTTAGGCGACCAAAATGTTACAATTAACTTTAATGATCTGAAAACTGTGAAAGGGTTAAAGTTCAAAGACGAAAACACGGACAACTCCGTGGTAGCGACCTGTCAATCACAAGATAGCCCCGCCCTAAAGCATACCCTACTTTATGGTCTATTTGACTCTAAATGGGACCATAATTTACTATACCATAATAATATCAAATTATCTATTTGTGCAAATTTAATATGATTGCTTTTGGTTTCTGTTATTATCACAAAAACGTTGTCCATCGTCGTTCAGCAATTTTTGTCCTCCAATATAAAACCAAGGAAAGAATTAGTGCTGTGGACAAAAGCCTTATTTCTTTCAGACAAAGCTACAGCCATCCAAGGCTCAAAAACACCGATACCTGTAATTGATGTCCTCGAGCTTTCTTTCTCTGTGCCAGTTTTTCTGTATTACAGGCAGCTTGGAGAAAACTCTGTGCACTCTGTGTATGCAGAATTTATAACTTAGTGTGTTTCGCCTCAGAGGTTCCTGTCTTTCCTAATCCCAACAAATTTCTTTCCCATCCCATCCTGAAAATACCAGCCCTGAAACTCGTTCTTTTACACTGCAGCCACATAATTCAACTCCCATAAGAATCCTGTTCAATTTCACAATCTAGTGTTCTTCATTTACGCACCTGGCTCTGGTTGTACTGTTGCTAAGGCCTACTTGACCTTACCCCACCAAACTGAACAAATAAGCGCAATTAAAAGGAACGAAGCCTTAAAGTTAAGTAAAGTCTTATGTAACACACTCAAGAACATACAAGTCACTTAATGATCTGAACACTCCCATCACTGCAGTCGCTCTGAAAGCCACTTGTGAACCTTTTCGTATCTCTTATCGAAAAGAGTGAAATCTACCTCTGACGTGCTGATTACAGCACTTGTGCCGCAGCATAATGCATTCAATGAGTCATAGCTCGCGGCTGCTCACCGGGTCCGACACGCAGAATGTAATCAGGGGAGTCAAACAGCCAGCCGACTCCACAGCTGTGGCCCCCTCTCGGCTGTCAAAGGCCAGAGATGTGCAGCAGGACGAGCGTCTGTCCGCGAGTCGCTGCATCCTGTTAATTGCTCGGTGGTGCAGAAGCGAGGAGCTACGCACAGAAAGCCTGATGGACGTGATTTGATTGCTTTCCGGGACTTTCATTTCCTCCAAAAGGCATCACAGGAAGTTGATTTTGGAAGCAGCATGATCACGGCAACGGTGATTTGAGTGTAAAAGATTGGCTGGCCCATCTCTCAGCAGCAGGAAGCCTATTTCAGAGTCGTTAACATGAGCTCACAATGTAATATTGTCAAACTCATTTAGAGACCTGCTGTTATCTTGTACAGTGTCTTCTTCATAGACTATATCACATTTTATTACACAGCTGTGTTGAATACTCGATTCTGACTGGTCAATCACGGCGTTCTACGGTCTGTAATTTCTGTATTACAGACCGTTTCTATGGGCGCAGCTCTGATGTCGGACTCTGGTGGACTGTTTTTGCGTCAAAATATTGATTTCTTTAGTTTGCTCCGGCTGGTGGGCGGTGCTTAGTATTTCCTCAACTTATCTCAACATGGCTGCCGGGTCACAAACATTCTCATTTTACAGCTAAACAGTACACTACAAGATGATTCTGAAAACATTTGAGGCGAGAAATAGGCATTACAGTAACAGAATATTGATTCATATTTGATCAGCGCTCCCTAGTTTGACCGTTTGATCAGAGTTTGTGAGTGATTGACAGCTGCTCAGAGACGGCAAGGCTCCAGCTCAGCTCTGATTGGTTGTTTTCCTCCGGTCTGTGAAATCTTGCAGATGCCGTTAGGAGCACCGGAGGACACAGAGGGAGATGATTTTTTTTCAGATTACCTGCACTAATGTCACGATATAGCGACCGTTTTATAAAAATAACTTTTTTTAATCATATTTGCCCCAATCTTGCGTACTGTTGCTTTAATTGCTAGATCTACTAGCCCGATGTGGCATTTTTCTTGCCCCGGGAAAGCAGGCAATCCTTATTGTTGAGCCATGTGTGTGTGATTAGTGAGAGTCAGCGGTATTTGGTGAACTTTAACTCTGAACGTTGTGCCTGTAGGGAAATATGCCATATAACTAAGATGTTCCCTTGTATATTTGGCACCTTTTTGTCTATTTATTGATTAACCTTTCCATTCATATTGTACACCACTCTAAAGAGCCTTGGGGGTTTGTCTTTGCAGGGTTTGGCGGTAGGGAAGAGATTGGATGTAAATTGCAAATTATAAATAAAACGTTTACAACCTCATTGGTATGTTACCTCACATACCGTAGGCTCTTTAGTCAGAAAATCTTTAGACTAATAATCTAAGCCATTTACATATTAATAAATGTCTTGTTCCTTTCTAACTGCTGTGACACAACAGTGACTCATCAACAGAAAAAAATGCAAATGAGGAGCGCAGAGGTAAAGTGAAAGTGTTTCCCTGCAGCAAAGGATTAGACAGAGGAGACACGACTATAAAAGCTCCAACTGGTGCTTCTGTCACTTATTGCTTTCGTGGTGAAGGAATATGATCTCCACTTTATTTTAGTCCACTATGAAAACATAGTCTTTGTTTCAGATTTAATTTGGGGAAGCCATCAGCTTCTTTGACGAGTATGAAATGGAGTGCAGAAGAACCACAGTAATGTTCAACATCTACATGGCTTTTAAAGATTGCTAGCGTCACTTCAGTCCAACACAGTAGCTGTCAGTCTGTCCAGTGCCGTTTGTTTTTGTGGCTATCGCCTCGCCTGCCTGCCCTCTGAATGACTGTTTACATCATGCTCCAGGCCGACGCGTACATTAGGCTGATTCATGGTCCCTTCCCGGCGTCGGAGGTGGTAAACAGTAGTATTTCTGAGGCAGACACATGTTGGCCAGCTCCTTTGTTATTGTTCTGCTTTCTGGCCGTCAGACAGACTGAGGGGAGGAGGCGGAATGTTTGAGGAGCAACGAGACGAGATGTTTTACGAGCCGGCGCATTGCACCCCATAAAGTTAATTTCCCAAAAGAACATCCAACCATCTTTCAAAGCCCACTACAGTATATGTGAATGAGAATGTGTGCCAGAGTTTTCACAGCAATAAATAGCCTGATTTTATTCATATCATTTGATGAAAGCCAGGTAGTGACTAACATGTTCTGTAAGTTTTTATTAGGGCTGTCAATCGATTCAAATATTTAATCGCGATTAATCGCATGATTGTCCATGATTAATTGCAAATTAAATTTTCAAATTGTACCTTTGTCAAGTATTTAATACTTGGGAGGGGGAAAATATGCTTGCTTTATGCAAATGTATGTATATATTTATTATTGGAAATCAATTAACAACACAAAATAATGACAAATATTATTATATTATATATTATATTATATTATATACCCTCACAGGTACTGCTTTTAGCATAAAACATATGCTCAAATCATAACATGGCAAACTCAAGCCCAACAGGCAATATTGGACAGACTCATCTTACTCCTCAAAACCTTGCCAGGGACTACTTTACTTTTCATTGGGTGTTTGTGCTTGTGAACACATGTGTGTGTTTAGCAGGGACCAAGTTGGAGGTACAGTAATTGGACAAATTTATCTTATTGCCTAACCCCAGTTTCCCTCTGCGGAGTCAATAAACCAAAAGCCTGCAAAGTGCCAGAACAACCAACTGGAGTTAATACACTCTGCTCTTTATTAGGGCTGGATGGCTCTGTAGGAGTCCAGGTCAGACCATCACGAAGGGCCCAGAAAACTCCCAACGACGCCAACACACCCAGCAGGTCTGCTCCTGCTCGTTAGGAACACATTCTTTCCACCCAGCAGGGGACCAAACAGCTTCTGGATGTCAATGATCACCACTGAAGCACAAATACCGAACTCCAACTAAAATAGGAAACATTCGCATCACATGAACACAAACTGCTCTCCGAAAGTCAAGATGGAAACACTCGTGGATGAACCATAGACCGTATATTAGAAGTGGACGTAGTCACCGTGATGTCACCCATTGGTTTGTGGACTGCCATTTGGAAGCTTCGAGTTCGGCATTTTGGCCGTCGCCATCTTGGTTATTTGTAACCAGAAGTGACACGAGAGGGTGGAGCTAAGTACAACTGAATGCCCCTGGAGCACTCTATTCCATTTACGGTCATACAAAACAGTTGTTGTTCTTTAACTTTATGTTGATTGGCTAATTGATTTATCAACTAGTCCTCTCAGCGCTATCAAGCTCTATCAGATAAATTGCTTATTATAATAGGAATATCTAACACCTCCTACATGAGGAGGTCAGAGTTCAGATAGAGAACTAGCAGGAATTTGGTGTCTTGTTCAAGGATACATCAGCTGGGTAGGTGGTAGGTTGAACTGCGGCTCTCTGCTTAAAGCCTTAGGCATATAACATCTGTAGCAGAAATGGAAGTACAGTAAATAGAGACGTATGAACCATAAGAGTGCTCACTCCAACACACCGGAAGGTTCAAAACAACATATTTTTTCCACTCTGTCTTATTGTGCATGAAGTGGGGGTGTACGGCCCGAGTCCCGATGTTTGCCCATTGAGGGGGAAGGCTGATTCATTAGCATCCGTGGGCTTCCACTAAAGGACTATGTTTAGATGAGAGCCGTTCATTGTTGGAGGGATCACCAGGGCTACATGTAGCGTCAGATGTGACAACAGTGACTGCTATCCTGACGTCTGTCTGTTTTTGTGCATTTGTGGTCGACGGAAGAGGATCAGGCAACCGCAGAGCTGCATGAATCAAACGTTCAATGTGAAAATGGAGTTGGTATTGAAGCACGCAAATAACAAGTTTATGTGGTGAACATGTTCTTGCAAGTGTTAAAATGTAATAATGATCACTGCAGTGCTATTTTTTTTAAAGAAAATGAGCAGTGACACACAGTAATGCCCGAAGCCTGAACATAACCTAATCAACCATTTCTAGTATTTTATATGAAGAACATGAGGTTAGCAAGCCACAGAGCAGGAAGTCACAGTAAAAACTGGGGGAAGAAAAAGAAGGAATGACGTCAGGGGTGAAAGATCAGAGCAGGACAACTGATCAAGAGGATTGACAGGCTTTTGGGGGGGGACCACCTTCATTATAAGGATAGTTCAGGGGTTTTAAGTGGGGTTGCATGAGGTACTTATCCATAGTAGGTGTATAACTTACAGTAGATGATGGTTGGCATACCCCCAGTTTGGAGAAACAGACAGGAGCACCGGAGCAAAGCGTTAAAGTGCTGTGGACGAGTACGGCAGAAAAACTTATTTTAGTCGCCTAAATAAGGGCTCATCTAAGTTTAAGTGTACGCTATATTTAGAATATTGCCAGACGGCGAACTGAAACGTATCTATACTGTTTTTATCATTGTCGGTACTCCTGTCTGTTTCTCCAAGCTGGGGGCACGCCGACCGTCATCTGCTGTAGGTAACACACTGCAACACAGTCTCATGGCAATTCGTGAAATAGTCACAACATTTGATCTATTTGATTTGTGTACATGGACACGAATTTCCCTTTTTTTTTACGCTCAGCGCGACTTTCAACAACGTATTTTTCGTGCTTTTTCCTACGAATGTTCAACAACGCGTCACGCAGTCTTATCAAAATAAAACTACTTTGTTAGGTTTAGGAATAGATTGATTTAGGCTTAGGCAACAAAACTACTTGGTTAGGCTTAGGAAAAGATTGAGTTGGTTAGGTTTAGGCAACAAAACTACTTAGTTAGGCTTAGGAAAAGATTGACTTGGTTAGGCAACAAAACTACTTAGTTAGGCTTAGGAAAAGACTGACTTGTTTAGGCTTAGGCAACAAATCTACACTGAATTACATTTCGTGACTATTTCACAAACTGCTGTGCAACTGAGCTGTACACTGACTATGGATAAGTACCTCATACAACCCCACTTCAAAACACTTAAACTATCCCTTTAAGTGAGGAGGAGATGGACAGGGCTAACAGTACACCTCTTAGTTCAAGGAAAGAAGTTGCAGATTAGAGTTTCAATGTCTCGGCTTCCTGAGCCTCACTGCCGCGTTTTACAACCGCGCTCCTTTCAGCTGAAAGTTATGAACTCTGCAGTCATTATACTTGTCATTACAGTACTTGAGTTGACCTCCACAGGCATTTTAATGGCCTCCTTCGACATGGAAGAGATCTGGAAGCATGTTTTCCAACAGCTGATTGCAACGCAGAAGCAATCTGTCTTGATTTGCAGCCAGGCAGGAAACATATGGTCTGTGTTGTTGTGTTAGCTACTGGAGAAAACATACAGGGCCCCAGCTGAGGCCGAGCTAACGCGGCTCACACAGGAATGCTGAGACCAAATGATAATGACTCGACGGACTTATCTGTGGGAGTGAAGGTATTTAAGCCAGACCAAAAACAACCTCCTACTGTTGTATTGCTGACTACGCAAACAAATGTGCGAGGAAAAATTATGGCGAGTGTAAAAATACTGGCAGGATGTTGGAAGAAAACATTAGAAAGCAGAGGTCATGCTGAGACACAACATAAATGAGGCAGAGAGCTGTAAATCACACTATGAAACCGCAGATAGCCAACAGCTAAGTTAAAGCCTTTTAAATGTTGTCTGGAAATGGATTTCAGATCATTCGAAGCACCAAAATAAACTCCGTTTTCAGAAGACAACTGTTTTGTAGTTTTTGGAACTTTTAAAAGAAACTCAATTATGACTTACACAAACTTTCAAATATTTGAATACTTTATCAAGCGGTTTACCTGACTTGCCCACCCCTGCTCTGCCGAAGACGGCCAACTTCACCTCCGGGCTTTTGGCCATGACGGCAGCTGCGGCCAGCGAAGATCAGCGAACCAATCAGTGAGTTCCGAGGTCAGCCATCCATTCTCGCAGCGTCTGAGGAAACATGTAGGACGAGTTTATGTTACAATGCTAAAGCACAGTTCAACACTAACAACTTGATTATTTTAATGGCACATGATTTTGAATGCTGCATTTTCCTTTTTTGCTGGTATTTCCACTTTTAGCTCCCGCTGCCATTCGTGAGTCATACAGTGATTTCTCAGTGTCCTCCAGTAAACTGCAGGACTTACATTAGCAGAAGCATAAGGCTATGAATGACTGAACTGAAAAAGGCTCATAGTTACCTACTGTGTAATACAAATTTGTTTTTCCAAATAAGTTTTGCAGGAAACATAATTATTGCCTTGAATATGTAGAACTCAAAGTACGCTTCCAAGGGAAAATTTTTAAATCACACTCAGGAGACATGACATCTATTAGGGGTGGGAATCACCAGAGGCCCCACGATATGATCTTATTGCGATAAGATATATTGCGATTTATTACCTTTTTTCAACTGCAGCTTATGCAGTTTGTTTTGATTTATCTAATAAGATACAGTTTCCACTCTGTTCATCTCATAGTTTTCATTCACATATCTTGAGGTCAGAGGTCAAGGGACCCCCTTTGAAAATAGCCATGCCAGAACCTTCCTTTGTTGAAAAGATACCAGTCTGTTGTGTGAAAACGAACAGAAAAAATATCCACTTATTTTACTTTGATTATGTAGTACAGAGACGGCGGTGTCTGTCTGTTTTGGGGAGTTGTTGACCTCCTATCTGTGATTTTTTTCTTCATGCAGGTGTGTGAGAGATGTAACAGGAAGATAAAGAGACAGAGGGAGCAGGGGAGCGTAGGATATCGCACGCACAGAGCTGAAGTCATTCAAAAGGAAAACACAACCGCAGCCCGTTAAAACAACCAAGCACAGGTCTGTTTAATAAGAAAACAACCCACTGTGAAGTTATCTCATCAGGTAATTGATTCTAAACTTCTCCCTCAAACTCTCTGTTTTTCTTCTGGCAGCTCTTCCAACTTTTAACCAAAAACAATCAGACAACAGCTAGAATCTAATTGAAATCTATATATCTTAATGGCTCCAGATGAATCCTGGGATACACTGGCTCAAGAATGGTGCATGTCCAATTACTAGCAGTGCTGACTGGGATATACAACAACAAACACACCAGGCTGGGGCTTGTGTTTTTATTGAATTTATTCAGTGGTGGCAGCAGCAGTTCCCTGATAGGGAAGTGTGTTAGTAAAAGGAGGGTCATGGATTTGAACCGCTGTTGCTGCTGTGAAACTGCAGGTCACAGTTCTCTCTCTATTATTTATTTTCTATTGCTGTGAAAACATCTCCTTCAAACAACTGGATATATTGAAATTTCTCGCCAAAAAGTACATTTTACAAGATTTATGGCTGTGCCATCGGTGTGTGAATGAGTTAGTTATTAGATCCTGCAGCCTCTGCCATCAGTGTATGAATATGTGTGTGGATGCTGACATGTAGTGTAAAGCACTCTGAGTGGTCGTAAGACTAGAAAGGCGCTATATAAAAGCAAGTCCATTTACCATTTAAATCTAACAGCACTGACACTGAGCACCTGCGAGAATCTGCATCCATCAGAATGTCAGATCAGTGCCTCTCTAGCTCAGAGCGGGTGAACAGACAATGCAGTGCTGTCATTGTTGGATGAAAACATGGTGCTAATGGTTCAGATGAAATTTAAAAAAA
Source organism: Adelosebastes latens (assembly GCA_916700685.1). Lineage (NCBI taxonomy): Eukaryota > Metazoa > Chordata > Actinopteri > Perciformes > Sebastidae > Adelosebastes > Adelosebastes latens. The sequence continues at coordinate 35,056 of CAKAKR010059718.1, forward strand.
TTATAGACACTTCTGTGGGTTGAGGAAAAGTCTTTGTGGATTTAGAGTTAAAAGCCAACTTGGATGAAATTAAAATTGCACCGTGGTCAAGGTGAATGCCGTTTACCTCACATTCTGGAGGGATGACATTTTCATTCTAATGTGTTTTTGGCAAAATACAGATAAGTTCTGCCAGAAAGTTAAGAATCCAGATTTCTACTGGCTCAAATTTGGCCGATCATTGACAGCTTTTAATCTTTATTTTAATATGATAATACATATTCACATCTTTCTGTTTCTCTTGTCAAACAACTACATGACAAAAACAGAACAATATCTGGCTATCCAAAGCTAACAGTAATTCCAAAATTGTTAATTGTATTGTGTTACACAACATCTGGTTCTGAAAAGTGAAGCCAATGCTGAAGTGCCTTAAACTTGCATTATTTCTAACAGCCAGCAGGGGGCGACTCCTCTGGTTGCTAAAAGAAGTCTGATTGTATAGAAGTCTATGAGAAAATGAGCCTACTTCTCACTTGATTTATTACCTCAGTAAACATTGTAAACATGAGTTTATGGTCTCAGTCGCTAGTTTCAAGTCTTCTTCAGTACAGCATGATGTTCATTTAGTAAATTATGGTCCCATTTAGAGTCAAATAGACCATAAAGCAGTGGATGCTTTAGGGCGTGGCTACCTTGTGATTGACAGATCACTACCACGGCGTTGTCCGGTCTGGGAGTTGTCCCTGTTTTCTTCGTAGAGCTTTAACTCATTCACAGTGTGTTTTCATGAAAGTTAATTGTAACATTTTGGTCGTCTAAAAATGTCTTATTCAGCATTCGGTTGTACTTAGCTCCACCCTCTCGTGTCACCTCTGGTTGCAAATAACCAAGATGACGATAGGTCAAAAACCAAGATGGCGACGGCCAAAATGCCGAACACGAGGCTTCAAAACAGCAGTCCACAAACCAATGGGTGACGTCTCGGTGACTACTTCCACTTCCTATATACAGTCTATGGTTCCACACAATAATGAAACTCTCACATGTGATCAAAGGTGACGGAAAACTGGCTTTCAAACATATCTGGCAGTTGTGAGAACAATTTTTTTTTTAGCATGCTGATGTTGTCAGCCATCTTTGAGAAATGATCTATCATTCAGTGGCTGTCAAGAAAATCTATTCACTCATCTCTGTGTTAGTCTCTGTTTGTTGAAATGAGATATAGCGAGAAAACTGGGAGAAAACTGAAAACAGACGTTCAGTACACGCTGTCTGTAAAATGTGTTTATGTGTGTGTCAGTGCCAGAGACATGTTAGCCAGCTTCACACTGACTGAAGTTATGAAGTGGCAAACTTCCAGCGCTTTGCTTCCTCAGTCCACTGCAGCACACACACACACACACACACACACACACACACACACACTCAGAGTTTAAGCGAACCTTTTCCCTTTTTATACCAACACACACATGCCCATATATGGTGTGGCTGTGTGCCGCTCGGTGTGGCTCAAGTGGAGGTCGATCATCCATCTCTGTGTCTGTCTCTCAGCAAGGGGCCATCATGGCAGACGTCAGCGTCTTTAAATATTATTGTTTTTTATCAGGATTAATGGTGACTCCACAATTCCACCAACCAGACAGCACAGTCAAAACAGTGCCTTATATTGTAGGGATGTCGTAATGGTAAGAACAGTGAAAACATTTGTTACATTTTGTTCTGTCTTTCCAGTTTAGTTTGAGGTGTTTTGAGCATTTAGGAGATGGTGATACAGTCTTTTCCAACTGAGTTGTATCAATTGTCAACCGTGCAATGTGTGCCACAACTTAAGCTTGGTTAACTGTAATCTATAAGTTCTCCGAGACCACTTTGATTATGGCCGTCAAAGTGTAAGGAGCAACAACTGTGCCACATACATTTGGAGACTGTTTTCCCCAGAAAAACAACAGAATCATTTCAGCAACTGTCCCAAACCAACATGTTTATGTTCAAGAGACAAACCCTTCGAGCGTCCGTAAAAAAATACTTGAAGCCGCTGTTCGTTTTCTGGTTTTCAACTGTCAGTCAATGTTTTTTTTGTTTTTTTTAAGCATGACTGCGATCGTTCCCTAACATGATTGATTGACAGGTCGCTACCACGGTGTTGTCCGGTCTGGGAGTAGTCCGTGTTTTTGTCTTACAACTTTAACCCTTTTACAGTGTGTTTTCAGTTCATGAAAGTTAATTGTAACATTTTGGTCACCTAAAAATATCTTATTCAGCATTCGGTTGTACTTAGCCCCACCCTCTCGTGTCACTTCTGGTTGCAAAAAACGAAGATGGCGATGGCCAAAAACCAAGATGGCGAGAACCATAAACCAAGATGGCGATGACCATAAACCAAGATGACGACGGCCAAAAACCAAGATGGCGATGGCCAAAAACCAAGATGGCGATGGCCAAAAACCAAGATAGCGACGGGCAAAAACCAAGATGGCGACGACCAAAATGCCGAACTCAAGGCTTCAAAATGGCAGTCCACAAACTAATGGGTGGCGTCACAGTGACTACGTCCACTTTTTATATACAGTCTATGATGCGGACATGAGTCGCATCTTCTCATCTAACACTCGACAAGAAAAGGAGTAAGCGTATTTCCCTAAATGTCGAACAATTCCTTTAAAAAAAAAAAAGAGAGAACATCCAATAATCCCCTAGCTGCAGACAGGTCCAAAACGTATATCTGTTGGTGCCTGAATCATGCCCACGTCTTTCTTTCTTATCTACACATGAAAAACATTTTGCCAATAAGTTGGTGGTGAGCTGGAGCCTATAAAGTTCTCTAAACTGTAGTAACCAACGGCTGCTGCATATTTGATTAGAGATGAACCAGGCGAAAACATGTTTGTCGAGGAGAAAATAGCAAGTTCTGCCTGAATCTAATTTCATGTTAGCTCTGTGAGCTGAGTGGGCCCATGCACGGTGTTTTTGCATCATTTGCACGGACAGCCACAGGGGTAAACCACACTAGCAATGTAACAAAAAGATAGGGTTTGCGGTTGACTCAGCCTATAGGAGAGAGAGAGAGAGAGAGAATAAGTGTGGAGGGGTAGTCTCCAGCCATTTGTTGGAATATGTTGTGTAGAATGTAAACAGAATATGAATGGAATAGTAGTTTCCCACATAAAGAGTTTATACGGCTCTTTTCTGTAACAACAGACTTGTATCTTTCTTCATGTTTTATATCTCACACATATTACTGTGAGCACACACACCACTGCAGTGTTCCCTCGCTCTCCCAAGGAGCAGCGGGGAAACACCAGCGAGAGAGGCACACACAGCAGTGTCTCCCCACCGACAGGGTCATTCTTCTTCCCATTTTTGCCATTTATGGCCTCCACCCACCATCCTGACTCTCTCTCTCTCTCATGCACACACACCTCAGTCATGTAATGAAGTCACAGGATGAACGGCTTTAGTGAGGCTGAAGCGGCTGCTAAACACAACACAGTGACGCATCGTTATCCCAGATTAGTTGTCTCTCTCTATGTACATTTAAATGAGTCAGACTATTGCAAAAAATTAAAAACAGCCAGTCTGGTCTACAAAACAATGTTTGTACACCTACACATATTGTCACTATGACACAAGACAAACGTATACAGCACGAATCCAGGACAAAAATCAGTAGTACAAACTGAAAACTAGGGCTGTGACAATACTCCTATCTCCAGATTCTACACTATCACAATACTTTGGTGCCGATTCGATATGTATTGCGATTTTTAAGTATTGCTTGGACTTCTACTTTGAAATATATCTAAATTAATACAATACAAATGTTTGATGTTTAGCATGTATGTAGTCAGAGAAGTCCTGAAGTCATCATATATCAATGTCAGGAGTTATTTATTAAATTTTTTCCAGCAACCCAAAAATCTAAGAATTTCTCTCACAAATTATTGGTATTTTCTTTTTAATTTATAAGGAACATGTAATGTTATGTACTTCTGTTGAATATAATCCAATCAATCTTATTTCCATATATGTATTTGGTATATACAGTTCCCTTTGTTAACACCTTATTTTGAAAACCGGACGTAGCCACACTTGTATACTTGCGCTAACTTCGCCGAGTCCGTCTCTAGCTCTCCCGTCAGCTCCGTTCTCTTTATACATCCATGGTCAGCTCCATCGGGGCCGTTTGAATGCATTTAACATAATTGTCAGTATATGGGTGCTCTACAGTTGTAGCGTCGGCCCATTTGACCATGGAGACGAGAGTGACGGCCGGCTTGACCGCACGTTACCGCAATACGATAAAGTTTCCTGTCCATGACAGAGTTAGCATGCAGCTTTAGCCGTGATGTCTAGCTCTGCTTTTCCTGGAAATTTGTGAAACCCAAAGTGTTTCCATACTTTACTGTATGTGTAGTGTTTATAACGTTGGATTTAAAATGTGAAGGTGCAGGTCGTATCCACGCGGACCCTCGGCTGTTTTCTACTTTTTAGTTTCGGCTCGCTACGGTTTGTTTTGGTTGACGGATACGGAACGGATATGACGTCACGTTACTCAGAATACAACATTAAAAGCGGTAACTTTCTACTTCTGCATAGACTCAAATGAAGCAAATATGTCGATTCTGGCATTAAAAAATCTGTTTCAAAATTGGGTTTTTTTCCCCACGCCTACTGAAAATGACAAGTTTCAACTGTGCCAAGTAACGTGCTATACGGCAAAGTCAAAGTAGTGGTACTGCTTTTCAGACTGAAGCCAAACCATACAGTACAGATGTGTTTCCATCATGCTGAACTACTTTAATTTCTACATAGCTGAAGTGTCTCTGTGACTAAAACTGTTGTCTGTTACTGTTGAATACATGAGATCGATGGTCATAATTCCAGAGCAATAATGAACCTGATGCCCTCTGTCTAGTATCCACAATTTCTCTTCTTTTAACCATGGACCTCTGCTCCACAGGGACACCATTCAAACTGTCACACTGGGCACGTGTACTGTATATTTTTTTCCCGCTGTGTGCCCAGCTGGGCTTTTGTGTCATTTTTACCCTGAGAAATGAATCTGGGTGGTGGTGCTGCGGTTCAGGGAGATTACAGACCAGCCTGAGCTCCAAACCATGGGAGGAGACCTGCTGCACCACAGGCTATAGAAAGCCTGCAAACCACAGGCCTGTCATCTAAATGCATACAGTGAACTGGTGCACTGCTTCAGGAGGGAAACCAGTACTCACTCCTAGTGTTTTCATCCAGACGGTGCAGGTCTCTTTCAGACCGCCCTCATACTGATAGACTCTGGCACAGTTTGATCAAACTTTTTCATCGCAAGCACTCCTGTCTGAGAAGATTTTGTCTTTCTCTGCTGTCAGAAGGAAGAAAACAAGCTATTCTTTGAGTCATCCGAGGTGGAAGAATCATTTACTTAAATAGCAGTAGAAATACCACAATGTAAAATATATTTTTGATTAGGGCTGTCAATCGATTAAAATATTTTATTGTCATCAATCGCAAATTAATCACACATTTTTTATCTGTTCAAAATGTACCTTAAAGGGAGATCTGTCAAGTATTTAATACTAAAATACAATGCGAGGAAAAACTGGCATGGCCATTTTCAAAGGGGTCCCTTGACCTCTGACCTCAAGATACTGTATGTGAATGTAAATGGGTTCTATGGGTACCCACGAGTCTCCCCTATACAGACATGCCCACTTTATGATAATCACATGCAGTTTGGGGCAAGTCATAGTCAAGTCAGCACACTGACATACTGACAGCTGTTGTTGCCTGTTGGGCTGCAGTTTGCCATGTTATGATTTGAGTATATTTTTTGTGCTAAATGCAGTACCTGTGTGGGTTTCTAGACAATATTTGTCATTGTTTTGTGTCGTTAATTAATTTCAAGTCATAAATATATACATACATTTGAATAAAGCAGCATATTTGCCCATTCCCATGTTGATAAGAGTATTAAATACTTGACAAATCTCCCTTTAAGGTACTTTTTGAACAGATAAAAAATGTGCGATTAATCACGATTAACTATGGACAATCATGTGATTAATGTACTTAGTTACATTCCACCACTGAGTCCTTAGTTCTTCACTTCATTGGGACCAAAATGCATGATGGACCAAATTTATCATGATATGTGCATGTCGGCTGAAAGTTGCTGTAGGATGTTGAAGTTTCTGAATCTACTTTTCATTCCCTCTGTCTTCATATTTACCAGCATCCCACCCACCACCTCCCTCAGGACCCCCCCCCCCCACCCCGGTTTGGCAAGTGTAGGGTTGTATGTGTCCGCTGACCCTAAATCCCATTGAGATGTGGGGCTATTATGCAACACTCGGATCTGCTCCTGAATACCAATTACAGTCCTGGAACTCAGCAGTGGGAAAGGTGGAGGGAGACCAAGCAGCAAAGTAACATAAAACTGCATATTCATGAAGAATGAACCGGAGATGCACTATATTGGGACACAGAATTAGTTGCCATTTAACAAGTGACTGGAAAGATTTGTCCAACTTTTAAGATGTTACAGCACTGTTCGTGTTAGAAAACAACACTATTTGAATATCAAGCAAGATAATGTGTATTTAAAGTCACATGAATGCCAAAACATGATATCCTAGAAATCTTATTTTATGTAATGAGAGAACATGACCTTCCCTAAAGGTGTCATTCGGTCAGGAAGATGTGAAACCTCCTGGCCTGACTATACTGGATCATTTCCACCCCTCAGTGTCCGGAGAGGACGCACCTCACATGAAAACACCGGCAGGAAGACTCACCAGAGACCGCTGAATGCAGCAACAATCCCCCGGTGATGAGACGCAGATCAGGATTAGAGAGGAATTAAAAAAACAAAAAAGTTGTCCGGTCCGCTGATCAAAAAAAATGATGCGTCTGACCTTCTCCGGCTAGATGTGGGCGCAGCGCACTGCTGGATGGAAGGAGGGATATAAAGGCTGAACAGCTGGATGGACAGACCGAGCAGCAGCTCCGACTGGGATGAATGAATCCCTGAAACGGAGGGTCAGAGGAAATATACGGAGCGGAGCTGCTGGAGTTCCCGACACTCTGCTGCCTCTGACCGGACTGCTGCTGCTGCTGCTGCTGCACCTCCACACCTCCACACCGAGGGGCGACTGCGACCTCTAGTGGCGGGAAGCGATAACGCAAGCTCCGGGCTTCAAAAAGAGGAAATCCACCCGTTCAATTCCAGCAAAGCAGTCATTGGAAGTAAAATCTTTGGTCTCAGGTTCCTTCAACAATGCTCATAAAAACATTTACATATATAAAAGGGGAAATAGCAAAAGTAAAAGCAAAATGATAATCTAAGTAAATGTAAACATAAGTAAATACAAAAATAGTAATGCAAATTTGTAATTTAGTTAATGAAAGTAGTTAATGAAAGTACTTTGTTGTACAAGTTTGGATTTTGGAACCATTTGTAGGGCGCTGCCAGAGGATCTCAAGCATCGATCAGGCTCACAGGGAGTCAGCAAATCACTGATATAGGCAGGAGCCAGATCATTCAAGGCTTTAAAAACAAGCAGAGTGAGAGAGTGAGTGAACTCACAGGTAACCAGTGAAGGGCAGCAAGGTTTGGTGTGATGATTTTGGTACTAGTTAAAAGCCTGGCAGCAGCGTTTTGAATGTAAACAGGATGTGGTATATGCATGCATGAGAAGTAAATTTGTACACAGAGGTGAATTAAGAAGGAGAACATACTGGCTGTAGCATTGTTTTCGGAGAAGTCAGTCTTTCAATTTAGCATGTGTCCTTAATCTCTGATGACATATCATGGTCATTTTATGATTTATTACAGTAAATATATGACGTTATTAGTCCTTTAAGTTGATATGGCAAACATGTTTGCAGACAATTGCTTAATTACACAGCTTCTGTTGTCAAATCATGCATGTTTTATTTATTTATTTTAAGTGCTAAAAGTTAAATTTTGAACTTAAACCTGCAGTAGGCAGAATATTTTTTGGCATCATTGGGCAAAAAATCCATAATAACCATTCATCATATTGCAAATGAAGTACTCTTGAGAGAAAACTAGACTGCTGCACCCCCTCTTGGCTCTGTTTTCAGGCTTTCCTCCGGTCTGTGAAATCTTGCAGATGCCATTAGGAGCACCTGAGGACACAGAGGAACATGATTTTTTGTTTTTAGATTACCTGTCTCATGCACTACTGGCAGGATATAGTGACCGTTTTATAAAATTACTTTTTTTATTTGCTCCAACCTGCCTACTCCAGCTTTAAGAAAACAAGCTATTTGGTTTAAAAATGCTCATAGATTTGAGAGAGCTCCAGAGGTTTCTGGAGTTGGTGTGTATGGAGACAGAGGTGAGCACCCCCCCCTCTGAGACATGTTTTAGAATGACTGTATAATATATTATTGGTCATGGTGTTAGTTGAAGCAATATGTAGCCCAGGATTCAGGAGTTTTAGCTCACCAGGTGCAGCTGCTGCTACACTAATAAAGCTGTCATTGATTTTGTTTGCAATCACTTGTCATGTGACTCTAAAGTAAAATTTTTACATAATTTCACTACCTCTCATAGTAATTTATCAGACACCAGAGCTCTAACACCTGTAGAAGTTGACTTTCTTAGAAGGCATGGGCGCCCAAAAGGCGTCTTTCATGAGGCCACCGTGATTAAAATGAGCGTTATTACTTAGTTTTACTATCAAAATTCACCCTTGAATTACTGATAGTCCACGCTTTGTGCGCGCTTACGCGAGTTGCATGCATTTCCAGGCACATTTCATCTGAGGCGCATTGCGCTTTTACGCACGACTCCAGTGACACTGTGGAGGAGAGCAGAGTGCCATGTAGACTGTCAAAGTAGTAAAACTTAATGATTTCAGCAAATAGTGTCATCTCTCAAGCCAATAACGAGAAGAAAAAACTTCCCAAAGCTGACACTAGATGTTATCCAGACGTCATATTTGCTGTACTGTACTTTGAACAAGTTGCATATTGCATTTTCAAACGCTGGTTATCTGACACTCAATCATAATGTGGCATATTGTTGATAAAGCGTGGGATGTACAGTGAATTGTAGATGCTGGGTGAGCATCAAATATGCCATGCAAATCACTCAAAATGCCCCTTAATGATGGGTAGAGATCATAGTCATAATGTGGATTGATTATATAGCAGGCCAGTCAGTGAAAAACTCTGCTGCTTTATTGAGAATCTGTTTACTCGCTGGATATCATTATGAAAGTGCATCAAACGCTTAGTGAGCTGGAGGCTGTCATCATCTGGAACTCATGTGGTTAGACTAAAACTGTTTAGACTTTTTTTTGGAAAACATGGTAAAAAAAAAATGGGATAAATGTAGTGATGTTTCAAATCATTATGTCTGTTAGTTTTCGGTTTCGCTGGGCGCACTCCCTCCCACTTTTCAGCACTTCTTTTTTCACCAAAGGCGCATTGCGCTTTTACGCACGACTCCAGTGACACTGTGGAGAGGAGAGCAGAGTGCCATGAAGACCGTCAATGTAGTAAAACGTAATGATTTCAGCAAATAGTGTCATCTCTCTAGCCAACAACGAGAAGAAAAAACTTCCCAAAGCTGACACTAGATGTCATCCAGATGTCATATTCAATGTACTGTACTTTGAACAAGTTGCATATTGCATTTTAAAACTGTAGTGATGTACCAAATCATTATGTCTGTTAGTTTTCGGTTTCGCTGGGTGCGCTCCCTCCCACTTTCAGCACTTCTCTTTTCACCAAAGGCGCATTGCGCTTTTACGCACGACTCCAGTGACACTGTGGAGAGGAGAGCAGAGTGCCATGAAGACCGTCAGTGTGTAGAGAGCGTTTACGCGGCAAGAAGATGATGATCCTGCTGCCTGGTCTGTTGTTCATTCTCTGGGGAGAACCGGGTCGGTGCCTGGAGGAGAATGGAGGCTTCACGTTTGATGGAGACATCCGCCACTTCGCCGTGGCCACCAACTCGGTTTACGTCGCTACAGAGGAGAAGCTGTACCAGCTGAGCCACGACCTGACTCTGGTCCAGAGTCTGACCCAGAGAGGAACACTGAAGGGGAGCTATCAGACGAACGATGCGCAGTTTTCTCGGGTTTCTGAGACGGACCGTTGGAACGAGACTTTCAGCGTCAACATTTTATTGCCGTTGGTTAAGGATGAAGTTCTGATCAGCTGCGGGGTGATCCAGTGCGGTTACTGCGAGGTGCTGGACCTGAACAACATTTCCAATGTGTGGTACAGGGAGCACATCCTGGTGGGATCGTCACAGTCCAGCAGCGCGTCCATCGGCTTCCTGGTGGATGTGAAGCAGACGAGTACCGAGACTTACATTCTGACTGCCATACAGCAAGATGAAGACCCATCCAAAAAGAGCAGCTGCTCCTCGGGATCAGGAGCGGTGAACCTTCGTAACACGAATAACGAGCAGAATGGAAAAATGTTTGCCCATGTTGGCAATTCCATTACCACTGTAATCAAACTTATCAAAGGCAATGTGGAGTTTGTGGATGGATTTCAGATCAATTCAGTCATTTATCTGTTCTCCAACCTGCCCTCAATAGACAAAAGCAACAAAGTCCGTCTCATTTGGCTCGAGAGCAAAACAGAAACTCTCAAGTCGCTGCGGGGCGCGACACTCAGCATCTCTGATGGTGGAGGGACAGGCAGCAGACTCATCGCCTCCTCGGTGATCCCGGGTGGACCGCCGGTGCTTTGGAGCAGCGTGTTCAGTGTGGACGGAGGACAAACCAACACCGAGCTGCTACTGTTTGACATCAGCCCCGATCTCACCGTAGCAGAGAATTCAGATCCAGACTTCTGCAGCGCCTGCACTGACGGGTCAAGATTTACAGCGACGGTTGGTCGTTTTATTATAGGCTGGATAAACGCGTTTAGTTTCATCTTATAAGTTCAGTTATAAAGTTACAACAAGTGGTGGAAGAAGTACTCAGAGCTTTTACTTCAGTAAAAGTATTAATACCCCACTGTAGAAACACTCATATATACTGTAAGTCCTGTATTGTAAGTGTTACTTAAGTAAAAAGTACTAAAGTATTAGCATCAAAATGTACTTAAAGTACCAAAAGTAAAAACACTCATTATGCAGAATGGCTCATTTCAGAATAATATATATTATATTGTTGGATTATAATTATCGATGCATTTTGTGTTCATCACTTTAATGTTGCAGCTGGTAAATGTGGGTGGGGATATATATATATATATTTATTTGTTTATTTTGTTTATTTATATATTTAATTAACTAATTTATATATTTATTAATTTAATTTATTTATATATATATATATACTTATTAATATATATTTATGTAAATAAACGTGTATATATATATTTATATATATACATATACATGTTTATTTATATATATACACGTATTTATATATATTTATATATATATATATATATGTGTATATATGTGTGTGTATAAATGTATGTGTTTTTTTATATGTATGTTTATATTTTACTATAATACTGTTGGGTAACATGTATTTCCCCCTGAGGACCAAAAAGCCTTATTGACATAATATAATTTATATATTGATTATAGTTTATTTTGTTAATCTGCTAAGTAACTAGTAACTAAAGCCGGAGGGATAAATGTAATGGAGTAAAAAGTACAATGTTTCCCTCTGAGGTGTAGCGGAGTAGAATAATAAACTAGCAGAAAATAGAAATATGTAAAAGTAAGTAAAGTACAAGTACCTCAAATTTGTACTGAAGTACTGTATTCGAGTAAATGTACTTAGTTATTTTTCACCACTACTTATAATAACAAAAATCCAAGGAACCTTTTTTGACTATTTAAAGAACAATTTCAGACTACTATACTCTTAGATTAAATGGCATTGATAAAGTTTTCCCCACTGCAACGTGTGATTAAAGTCAGTTCTCTGTGCTTTATTTGCAGATATTCTGTGGTGACAGAGACTCAAAGATTCACATCATGTCAGTTAATGCAAAATATAGAGACAGATATTCCTTAAAAATGTTGTCTAAAAGCTTATTTAGGGAAGCAATGTTTTGTTGACTTCTTTCAAAATAAAAGTAAAACACCGCAAGATGCTGAGTGGTTTTATGTCTAACATAAGGGTCAAAAACAAAATAGGTCACATTAGTTGAGGGTTGAATAGATTTGATCGCTTTTACTTACTGTGGCAGCAGGATACAGCCGCACAAAAATAATATTTCTACATTTTCATCTAATTAAGTTTTGTTAACAGTGATGTTTTAGCTCTCAATACCTGTTTCTAATCTCAGAGTTCTTCACTTCAGAATTCTTTAAATACCGTTTTAGCTCAAAGTGATAATAAATGTGTTTGTGTCTCTCAGCCAAAGACTCTGAAGCCGAAGGCAGTGCTCTTCAGGCAGAACTACATGACCTCTGTGCTGGCAGTGAGACAGAAGGCCTGGATGGTTTTCTTCATCGGGACGGGAGACGGGCAGCTCATTAAGGTGTGTATAAAAGGTTGAATGATATGTATTCTATGAATTTTTGGAAAAAATATCAACACATTTTGTTTTACTTATTATAGAATAAATAAAGTTACTTTAAGTTACAGTGATGTGAAAAAGCAAACTGTTATCATACTAAATATATTTTAAGGTAAATGGAAAACTTGTAAGATGCTCTCAAATACTTCTGTTACAATTTAATTTGGAACCATCGTGTACTTTATCTCGCTGTGTCCAACTCTTGCATCACTTAAAATTTCCTCTGACATTTCTACATCGTATCATCAATCAGTCTTCCTTCCGTCACTTAGACAAAATCACGAATATGCTGCAGAGCCTCTTTCAACACTCACATGATTCAAACAACTAAATGATAATGAATAATGTTTACGTATTATTTAGTAATGCTATAATTTGTTATTTTATTGTTGCACACATTATAACATTTTATATACTATATTAAGTATTTGATAATGATTTGTAAACATTTAAGAAATTGTAAAACATCTATAAACATTACATAGATAGATGAACCAGATGTTTGTAACACTGTTAATGGTTAATAATTAATTTGTATACCGTCTATAAACATTATTTGGATGGCTATTATAAAGTTGCGACTGATGATTATAATACCTTGTTAAATGTTTTTTTTTTTTTAATACTTTGTAAAGCTTTTATAAACATTATTTAGATATATAGTTAATACTTTGTCAGTGGTTAATAATTAATTTCTGGTCCTTCTAGCTATGTAATTTTTTATAGATTTCTTTACAAAGGATTTCTTAAAGGTTTACAAATCATTTTGTAATCATTAACAAATACTTAATACAAATGTTATAATGTGTGCAACAATAAACTGTTAATAGTTTACTAATGTAATCAGAATTTAATTGTTATCGTCTCTTATAAGATTAGATAGATACTGGTTGTGATAGTTTCTGACTTAACATTTAAGAGATAACAAACCTCAGACATACCAAGAAAAGCCACACTACTTCGACAGAATCATCAGGTTTTGAACTGTGCCAGGAAATTTAGCTGTTTCCTCATACAGATCTTGTTATGGATAAACAGTACATTCTATTTGTAGAAGTTGCAAATATGTCTTTGTGGTTACTTTTCAGAAGTAGCATAATGTTCTCATAAGCAGAATTTATTTCGGTGGTGGAAAAGTCCAAAGTGTTCCCATCCAACCTCGTCACATACTGGCGCTTTGTCAGACCCCTCGGGGTCACTTTACAGTCGCAGTAAACACGTGCTTAATGTTGTGAATTAAACAGAAACACTTGCTTAGGATTAGGCAACAAAACCACTTAGTTAGGTTTAGGAAAATACTACTGTTTACTGTTGCCGCGGATGGGTTTACATAATAGTTAATGGAAAGCCTGATAGGTCTCTTACCACCACGAAAGGGTGCCTTGTGCGTATCGGTATCGAACGCAGACGGCCGTCACAAAGCATCGGGCTGAAAAGTCAACCCGTTTTAAAGCTGGGTTCGGCAACATTGGAGAAACCAGCAAGAGTACGCTAGATTTTGAAAGTATGCAACCGAAAGAAAAAAAACAGCCCCGTGTTGCCAACTCTTTTTAAATGAAAGTAGCTAACAGCACTAGCTCCAAAAGTCGCTAAATCTAGCGAGAAAATCGCCATGTCGGCAACTCTGACTAGCCGAATGAAATGATTGGACAAGCTTATTACAGTCCTGCCACAGCCATAGATACTATTTCCTTTCTTTTTACTGTATAACAAAAAGGTTTCTAAAATACATTACCTACCCTAGCTTTAAATAGGCTGAAAGTCATTGTGTGTTGGCAGGGTGAAGGTGACCTGTCAAAACCATAATTTCAGTGGTGTATTTTTACTCATATTTTTGATAATCACTTCTTTCCAGTTTGGCTTTGCCTTGCACCTAAAACTAAAACGCAGCAGCTCAGTCTGTCAGAAACGTAACAAAGCTACATTCTTGTTTTCAGCTTGCTGTGGACAACAATTATCACTCCACCTGTCCCAGGGTGCTCTACAGGGCCAATGACGACCGGCAGTTGTTTCCCAAAATGCATCTGGATCAAGTGGATCTTAAACATGTGTACATGCCATTTCAAAACCAGGTAGGTGCATTGTACATGTATAAACATATCAGGGTTTGGTGAACACCGAGAGATTATGAATACTTTCAGATGTTTTTATTACCACAATGGTCATATGTACGTATGCTGTATTTTAAAGCGCTGCTATGTTTTGTGTTTTGTTCCAGATGAAGCGTGTACCCGTGTCAAAGTGCAGCACGTACACAAATGTGCAGGACTGCTGGTCTGCACAGGATCCATACTGCGTCTGGTGCGGCTCTAAAACAAGGTCAGGGAAACAACATCTGCAGTTGAGACACCTTCAAATGATTATAAACTTGGTGGTTAAAACATAATTTTCTCTTCCTAGTTGCACATTTGAAGACGACTGCCAAGATTCAGACTGGTTATCCATTCCTGAGGATTTTCAACAGAAAATGGTTTCCCACAAAGTTGAACAGGACAGCACTGGTCAGGTACAGATTACATAAAATCAACTATAGTCAGTTGTGACTGTCAGTTATTTCTCTTTTAAACACTCACATCCTTCCTTTCTCAGATCAGACTTATCATCCACACACACCTGACTGTGGGCCAGGCCGCGCTGTCTAACTTCGCCTGTCAATTCCCCTCAAGTTCCAGAGAGACTTATTGCAGGGAAACCCTTCCTCCACAGTTCCCAAATTGCACCTGCATCCTCTCAAATAGCGCACTTCCCGCTGAAGGTCAGTGACTTTTGATAAATATAAGAATCCAGTGAATTAAATACGTGATGATCAGTGACTTTCACACCGTCACAAGAATCCTATGAGATGAAAAAGTTGACAAATCTGTGTCGTCTCATGTTATATATTGTTACATCACATAAAAACGTGTGTTGCTGAAAATTAGACCCAAGACTCTGACATTCACTGTATTATTTTAACTCAACAGGCCTGCATGTCGCAGTTAGGGTTAGACTTGGGACGACACACTTGTTGGAACGACTGAAGCTGTCCAACTGCTCTGACATCAGGGGACCGCCAACTTCTGTCCTGTAAGTCTACTACCATTTTTAAGTAATTTAAGTAGACTGATAATTTAAACATAAATGATAGAATATGTAGTTGAGAAGAGTAAAAAAAAAAGCTGAAACACGTCAGTCAGATGCACCACTGATGAAATTATCAGGTACATTTTTGCTGTTAGCTCAACCTCAGGCATCCAGCTGACATACGACACACACACATGCATACAACTTAAACCTGCACACACAAACACATTATGATTCATATCCAGGCGTTATCAACAACAATAGGTGATAACATTTGTTTTCTCCTCAGGTGTCGGCAGTGTATCGAGGCTGGATGTGGCTGGAGCAAAAACGGCTGTTCCTGGGCAAATCAAGGAGGGGGGAATGTAATTATGCATGTTTTTATGTTTTTTCCAGACTCCATACATGTTGTTTTTCATGCATGCCGTGTTTCCAAGTCCCGCATTTGAACATCAACGCAATTCTGAGACATTTGTAAAACCGAAGACTATGAACGCCACTGAAATTTGTTATGACTAGTTAACAAGAATTGTTTCAGCTTGACTGCCAGCAACAAATGTTTAACAAGGTACAATTCATGTTGACTACTGGAAACAATTAGCAAATACTAAGCTAACGTTAGCCGAAACAAGTCCTGAATCAACTCTTAATAGTACCTTTTACAGTGAATGTCATGTAAACCTGCTTAATTTCTTCCTGTGACTTCCTCCTGCAGGACAGTGATTGCCAGATGTTGGAGTCAAGCAATAACTTTTTTGTGAGTCTGAACCTCAATTCTCACACACATTCTTCCTCCAATGCTCGCCTCCGCCGATGCTCGCCACTGATTTATCTTTGTGTATGTGTTTTTTACTCTCAGAGACCAGAGATCTCCTCCATCACTCCCAGTGTCGTGTCTTTCTACGGCAGAAACCACGCGATGTTGTCGGGTCGTAACCTCAGTGATGTGACCAGCGTGAGGATCCAGGCGGACATGGACTGCACTCCACGAGAGTGAGTTAGTTTACGTGCGGCTATGATTATGCCGACACTATAAATGACATTTCACAGATAGCAATTATTATAGAGAAGTGCAACCCATATTACAAGTGTTGTCAATTCACTCAATACTTATCGGTGACCGTTTAGTCAATACTATATGTGCACTGCTCTTTCTTAAAATCAGAAACTATATTTTTTTTGGTGTAAAATAAGGTTCTATTCCACAGACCTAATCGGGGAGATTTTGTTTGAGGTTTTTAAGTACTTTAAGTACTAAAAGGAGGCTTACGTTGTGGTTCACACATGCTAGCAAATCCAGATTATAAACTTCAGTCTGGTGTTGCAGCAAGTCAGAAACCCATTCATTGTCAATGGAGCAGCTGCCTTGTTTTTAACTTTAGGAAAGCCTCAAACAACAAGCGTGAACACGTTAAACACGACACCATTTGAAGGCACCATAATTGATTTTTTAAGTAAGGCTTAGTTGAATACTGGATTCTGATTGGTCAATTACGGCACTCTAGGGTCTGTTATTTCTTCATAGCAGACCGTTGCTATGCATAACAGGCCGTTGCTATGGACGCAGTTCTGATATCGGACTCTGGAGACCCATTTTGGGGTTTATTTCGCAACAATTACTGGCTCGCTGTACATTATCCTTTACTTAGTGTTTTATATTTTGTAATAGCAGTTATCATTCAGATGTGTTAAGCTTATAAAACACCATCTTGGTGAGTTTAAACTGATGTTTATTTATATTGAGGCAGATTTCGCTGCTATGCTTCTGGTTATTTTTCAGGGTTTTCTGCATATTCTAGTTGTTTTGATGTTTCTTAAATTCTTAAAAAAGTGAGTCTTGATCTCAGTGCAACTAACTGGTTTCTCTCTCTCTCAGATCTCCTGTATGGAACAACACCGGTGTGAATCTGACGTTCCACATTCCCAGTACCGATAACAAAGGAGCGGTC